>JAODAL010002931.1:0-37500 GCA_025379985.1 Phyllomedusa bahiana
GGGGTTATTTTTGCATTTGTGCAGTCTCCCAATGTATTGTACTGTGGCTTTTTTGCATGCTGTGTGAATAGGTGTCAATTTAATGTGCAGTCTGTTTGTCCCCCTAGTGGTGAGTTGTATGAGCTATTGCCTAGCAATCAGCTGCACCTGTGTATTTTTCTTAAGTAGCATGGGGCCAGTGTTACCTCTCTGATGCGTTCAGTCTTATTTCAGCCTTTGAGCTGTGAGAATGGCCGTGGTTCTGGTTTTTTTTTGGTTTTTTTTGGTATACCTGTTTTGGAGCGTTACCCTGGCATCACAGGGTGTCAGGTAGCGTTTCGTGATGCATTATCCTAGCACCACCTAGTTTATCTGAGTCAAGGTCGCTCCTAAGGGCAGGCGAGGCAGGCAGTTGCCCGGGGAGCCACTCACCGGGGAGGGGAGGGGCAGAAGTCGGCATCTAGCTCTATGGCCGTTTTAAAATGGCCATGCAGAGTTAGCAGCTGCACTGCCAGGGACAGTTCATTACTATCCCCGCCTACCAGATTGTATAAACAGCGCATAATGAGCACTGTATATGCACATCAGTGTTGCAGGAGACATGTTGCAGTGGTGTAATCATGCCTCCTGCGACTCTGGCCCAGGAGATGCTGGGAGCAATGTCCTGGTGTAAGCAGCATGATGACGTCACGCAGCTAATGCCAGACACTAGCTTGGCGGAAGTACAGGGATAGGTGAGTACTTTTTTTTTCTTGTTAGCCTATACACCTGCCTATATCTACCTACAAGGGGCTATATTTACCTATAGGGGGCTATACTGACCTACCAAGGGCTATATCTACCTACAAAGGGAATAAACCTACCTACACTGGGGCTTTATTTACTTACAGGGGGATATATCTACTTACAAAGCGGGCTGCATCTACCTACAGGGGTTCTATATCTACCTACAGAGGGCTATGTCTACCTACAGCAGGGCTATATATACCTTCAAAGGGATATTTTTATCTACAGTGTGCTATATTTACCTTTAGGTGGGCTCTATTTACCTACAGGGGGTTAATCTATCTATGGGAGGGCTATGTCTACCTACAGGGGGGCTATATCTACCTTCGGGAGGACATATTTACCTACAGAGGGCTATATCGACCTACAGTAGGCATATACATATCTACAAGGGGCATAGACCTTCCTACAGGAGGCATATATCTACCTACAGGGGCATATACCTAACTGAACGGGTGCCTTCATCTACCTTCCTATAGGGGGCTATATATATCTACAGGGGGCTTAAATACCTACCTATCTAGGAGCTTATATTCATACCTACTGGGGGCTTCTATATCTGCTACCTACCGACTTGGGGGTCTGTATTATACCTATAGGGGTTTTATACCGACCTACATACAGGTGGCCAATATACATATCTACCTACCTACAAGGGCCCTATATGCATACCAATCCTACCTACAGGGTGCCTATATAATTACATACTTGGGACCTATATTCCTACTTATTTAGACGGATGGAGTTATATTACTACCTATCTACTTAATTGGGGACCTAGATACTTACCTACTGGGGGACCTATAAATCTAACCAACTAACGGGGGTCTATACACCTACCTAATTGAGGATAATCTACCTAAAAGGGTGTTTACCTATCTGCCTACCTAGTTTGGTGGTGTATCTACATACTATATTGGGGGATTTAACTACCTCCTATATGAAGATACAGAACAGAACTAAAACTTAGTGCACCAATGGGAGCCCCATAGCCATTTGGGGGCACTTTTACTTTTAGAGGCACAAAGAGGACATTATTACCATTTGGGGTGCAATAGATGGGGAGTTTGTACAGAGATAGGAATTGGTAGGGAAGTTGTTGAAAAGTGGGGTCTAAGATGTTTGTTTGGTAAATTCTACAGTGAAGAGTCATGGCTGGGAGAAGTAATTATGGTGGTCTGGACCAGATGGAGAAGAAAAAGGAAAGAGAACACCTCATCAGAGAAGACAAGTCCTGTGAGTCCCTGGATGTAACTTTACTGTTATCACTTATATTTCTGCAGAGAGCTTGTACACAACTGGTATCTACCACTGTATGGTCCCTGTATGGCGGTAATATTGGTCACAGTATAATGGTTTAGATTCAGTAATGGTATTGTGTATTATTCAGTAAATGTGTGGTGGTGACATGTGGTAGTATTATTCAGCCACTGTGTAGTGGTGATATGTGTTCATGATGTGGTGGTATTATTCAGGCACTATGTGATTCTGATATGTGGTTATGGTGTGGTGGTACTTAGTCTTTGGATTCTGGTTTAGTGTAGCAGTGTTAATTGGTAATTGTATAATTATTATTTAGCAGTTTTATACATAGAACTTTGTGTTATATTTTTGTATATTCAGACTCAGGTTGATGGTGGTGCAATGTTTTGCAGCGTGGGGGAAGGGAGACATTTCTTCACGATACCCTGAGTGCAATTTAGCCTAGAAACGATCCTGGTCTAAATACAAGTGTAGCTGCGGCCCAACCCTGCATGTAACTGGGTGTTGGACAGAGTCTCTTGGTGTATCACTATGGGACCTCCAGGTTTATCAGCAGCTGTAGCTTGAATATACAATGTAGTTGCGGCCCAGTCCTTCTGTATGTAACTGGTATCAAGGCGGCATCTCTTGACCAATCACCCTGGAACCAGGAGACTCGCCAACACTTCTGGGAGGACTTTCCTTTTTCCGGGAGTCTCCTGGAAGTTCTTGAAATATTGGCTAGTATGGCTTTACCATTTTTGGTGTTAGATAGGGGCTTACTGTATTGATATTGGACAGAATTTTAAATACATGTATATTTGTATATCAGAAAATTGAATGATACATAAGAAATAACAATATAAACTGGACAGCCCCTTTACCTGGGTATAAATGGTGAGCGATATTACTGCCGAGTCCCAGCAGACTGCAGCTCCTTAGTATATTACTTTTGGTATCCAGTAGGGGGTGCAGTGGGTACTAATAATTCAGATACCTTTCATGTAATTTTGGTTACCTGATTTGTAGCTGACACCATTTCAGGAAATACATAAGAATAATTGTGCACTTGCATGCAAAATGTTTTGTTTCGTCAGGACAATTCTCAGCTCAGTGTGACCTGTATACTTACACCTGGTATATTCACTGGAACACATCTTGGGATGACAGCGATCTCTTCTGATCCCCCAGAGTGATGGACACTTGGATCGGCCAAATGCATGTTTACTGCAGTGAAGAGCATGGAAAAACTGCTTTAAGGCACCTGTGTCTCCTGCTTATCCCATAAAGTATCAGAAATGTCAGTCTCCTGGATTAAAGGAGTTGCCCGAGAGTTCTATGGCATACTGTAAGGAGCCAGAGGCAGAGAGACACACCAGGGATGCAGGTGTGTGATATGATAGTGGAATGGGCCTACTGGTGGTGTGCTGGGATCAGTAGTGCCCCCGGCGAGGAAGAATCACAGAGACAGAAGCTTAGGGTCTTGGCAGGCTTTACTTAGTATTTACATAGGAGGACACACTTATCACATTTCACTTCTCTCAGTTGCCTTTTCAGCAATTGCCTCACACTCAAGCAGAGATTGCTTGTTCACTCTCTCTGATCCTTGTTCCAGCCCAGTGGTATGGCCTAAGACATAAGTTAACCTAGGAATACTAGTAACTGGCTAATCAGGCTTACTGACCTCTGTCACTTACTCCTCCCTGACCGTTCCCATGCTGTCTTCCTCTGACAGTCGATTAACTTCATCTTATTCTGTAATTCCTCTTGTTACTTAGGCCCAATGTAAATGGCCTTCGCCTGCCTCTGCTGCACGGCCGGCTGATGGGCAAATTACCCATTTATACAACTTGAAATGGCACAACTCATAACTCTGAACTTAACAACTTCAGCAACTCTCTAACCACAAACTGGCTGCCTAACATGAGAGGCTGTAGTTTTGCCTGTAGCTTCTTACTTCTCCTACCCAGGTTCCCCTGATATTCTCCTGATTGGGTGCAGGCTTCCATGAATCTGGTGCTTAATGCATAGTCATTACTACAAATATACAATAAATACAAATATACATATAAGACCATTTGCATTGTTGTCGCACACCCTACACCGAAATTAAAAAAAAAAAATATTCTCAGCCTTGAAGACAGAGCTGCTCCTGCAACACCTGTTCCTCGCCGGTCCCCTCCTGATGTCATGTCCATGTGATGCTGCAGCCAATCATGGGCCTCAGTGGTTTCTGTAGCTATGCACGGCACATGACCACTGAGGCCAGTGATTGGCTTTAGAACAAGAACCATGGATGTGACATCATTGGTGGGGGAACGAAGGGGAACACTGAAGCAGCGCCAGTGCTGGAGGCTTCAGGAGTGAGAATTTCTTAATACAGGTGATGATGCAGATCAATAACCAGGTGACCTGACTCCATGTTAGAAAAGATTTGGAGGTAGTGAGTGTCTCGTTACTGCAGGTTAATATGCGGATTACATGAATAGTTTTTAAAATGTATTCATTTTGTTTGCCATTATTTTCCCCAGTGCTGTACTGAGATTATCAACATTCACATTGGTCCCTGTCTCCATTGGGGCTCACACAGATTAAATTATAAGTATGTTTCTGAAGTTTGGGGAAAAACAGAGTCCATGGAGGAAACCCACACAAAAATGAGAAGAACATACAAACTCCTGGCAAATGTTCTTGGTAAGATTTAAACCCAGGACCCCAGTGCTGAGGCCAATGATTTCCACTGAGCCACCATGTTGCCCGTTTTAAATGAAATAATAAATTATAATAGCAGCTTCAAATAACTGGACCCTGCCGGTACATACAGGATGCTCTAGATCAGTGGTCACCAACATTTACTATGTCCCAAGCCACTTTCTGTTATGACAGATGGTGATAAACCATCATAAAAAATTACCATAAGTAAATGTAGTGACATTGAAGAATCATAGTAAATAGATGGCCTGCTAATATAACTTTTACCCTGTTGTTAACTGCCAGTGACATCATTTTAACCCTAGCACTAAGTGCTAGAAAACTAAGCCATCCCTGGTATTAGTAGCCCAAAAATATTTGCAAACAACTGGAGAGCCACATGCTGAGTGCTAAGGGGCCCCATGCAAGGTCACTAGGAGCCACAAGCTGGGTGAATAGGAGCCACAAGCTGGGTGAATAGGAGCCACAAGCTGGGTGAATAGGAGCCACACTGTAGGGTGAATAGGAGCCACCTGTAGAGTGAATAGGAGCCACATGTAGGGGGAATAGGAGCCACATGTAGGGGAATAGGAGCCACATGTAGGGGAATAGGAGCCACATGTAGGGGGAATAGGAGCCACATGTAGGGGAATAGGAGCCACATGTAGGGGAATAGGAGCCACATGTAGGGGGAATAGGAGCCACATGTAGAGGGAATAGGAGCCACATGTAGGGGGAATAGGAGCCAGAAGCTGAGGGAATAGGAGCCACATGTAGGGGGAATAGGAGCCACATGTAGGGGGAATAGGAGCCACATGTAGAGTGAATAAGAGCCACAAGCTGGGAGAAAAGGAGCCCCATGTTGGGTGAATAGGAGCCAATTGCAGGGTTATTAGTAGTCAAATGCAGGATGCTTAGGAGCCACATTTTGGGTAATAAGGGCTACATGCAGGGTGGTGAGCAGCTACATGTGGCAGCCATGCCACGGGTTGGGGACACTGTTGTAGACTGAATGTGACAGCTGTTTGGCTGCACAGTCTGGCTGCACATACCCTCTGAATACAGTCATATTGTCTGCGGATTCTGAAACACAACTCCCATCTGGAATTGCGTGCTTCGTAAAGACAAAAGCCACGACCTCTCAATTAGAAAGCCGGCATCTTCTCTCTATTCTTCTGCACTGGAAATATTCCCAGATATCTCGAACACTGTACTTATTGTGTCTGACTACAATTGCAATTATTAATCTAATGACAAAAAATAATGATGCAAGTCAACTAATTTGGTGGGCAATTATTTGGAACATAATAATCTGCGCTTAGGGGAAGAGAAGCACAAACATTAACCAGATATTTCATTTCCGTCTTTCTTATACTAATTTCTTCTCCTTTCTTCCGATGAGTTGTCATTATTTAGTCACGTACAGCGTACGTTACCATGAAGCACTGTCTTACATATAAAACTGATCAAGATAAGGCTGAGAAGCTTTTCTTACATTGTATATTAGCTATTTTACTAATTTATATAGTGCCGGTATATTCCACAGTGCTCGATAGAGATTGTCACTATTCCCTTTCCCCATTGGGTACACCTTGGAAGTATGCCATTGCATAGCCATACAATACGTATATCAGCCACCGGCCACAATGAAAAAAATGTAAATGTATAAGGTGAGGTAATACTTTTTTTTTACATGGCTCACTATGTGGGGAAGCACAGTTGTCTGTGCTTTCATATACAATATAGAGAAACGGTAAACTGCTGTATGCCCCCCTGGACAGAGGCCAAAAGCACAGCCCTTTGACCTCCACTGGGTCAATGGTGGCTTATGGCTATGTTTAGCATATGGAAGTGTGTTCAAGCAAACACCTCCTGAACATGAACTAAGCTCTTGACTATAGACACAGTAACTCAAGATTAGCACAAAGTAAGTTATGTAATGTAGCAACTTCACTTTTTATGTAGATTATATACTGTGGCAGAGCGACCACAGGTGGTCACAGGGTTCTGCAACTAGGTGGCATACAGCAGTAGATCTACTGTCGACGTGCCACCGAAATCCTGGTTTCGGTGGGGGAAGGCAACCACTTAGCATCATTAACTGTAGGTTACTGACATGTGTAACTAGGATGGCTGCTATGCGGCTTGTGATGGGTTGCCTTTCCTGGGACGGTCACAGTGTTGGGTGGGAGGCTGCCCCATCGTTCCAGGCCAGGTTCGGTTCCAGTTCCAGGATTTACCAGGCTTATAAAAAGCCTGTCTCTCCAGGGGATCAGGAGCCGTGGTCTGCTAGCTGGCAGTGCAGCAGAGGAGCTGGAGAGAGGCTCTGGCCCCCGGAGGCTTGAGGGAAGCCGATATCGTTCTGGAGAGTACAGGGTGTATGGTCCTGGACATTAGGTCCAGACCACTGATAGATAGGGTCTATTCCTTATGTTCAGTTAGTGGCCAGACGGCCAAGGATTTTATTTGTGTTTTGTTGCTGGTATGTTATGCCTGAACAATAAAACAGGCGGAAGCCTTAAAGAAGCAACAAAGGGGGCACTACCTGGCTACAATTGAGGGGGGGGGGTCTACCTGGCAACAGAGGGGGCACTGCCTGGCTACAATGGGGGGGGGCACTACCTGGCTACAATGGGGGGGGCACAACCTGGCTACAATGGGGGGGCACTACCTGGCTACAATATGGGGGGGGCACTACCTGGCAAAGGGGGGACTACCTGGCTACAATGGGGGGGGGGCACACTGGCAACAAGGGGTGCATCACTGCTACAATGGGGGCACTACCTGGCAACAATGGGGGCATCTACCTGGCTAACAAAGGGGGCATCTACCTGGCTACAAATTTGGCTCTACCTGGCTACAATGGGGGCATCTACCTGGCTAACAATGGGGGCATCTACCTGGCTACAGAGGGGGCATCTACCTGGCTACAGAGGGGGCTCTACCTGGCTACAGAGGGGGCATCTACCTGGCTACAAGGGGGCATCTACCTGCCTGTAAGGGGCACTACCTGGTTATGGGGGGCTACTACCTGGCTATAAGGGCATCTACCTGGCTTTCTTCCAAAGCCGTTATGCAGTTAGGTGGAGTGGGTGTGGTTTTTTGAAGGGGCGTGGAACACCGACAAGATGGGCATGTCCATGCAAATTTTTGCCGCCCTCTACAATCTCCTGCTTTTTCAATTTCAAAAGTTGGCAACTATGCGTATACTGCGGCTCACTTTGCCGGCTCCGCTGTCGGACACACCTATCCTATGTGTTAGGCGCATTAGTCGAAAGCTTTGCCACTTTCAAATGCGCCTAACATGAGGGGGCTTTCTGGGGGCGGGTCTCACCACATTCGGAAACTTCGACGCATGTATGAATGCCGGTCGGCAAAGCGAGGCGCATTACAGCTCCGACAGTTAGACCTAGTTCACTGAGGTCTACCTGAGCCTGATGAGTCGAAGTGAAGCTAGATTTGCTGTAAGGGGCAAAAATGTCCCTTATTACTCAACTTACACCAGTACATTAATAAAAAGTAATTTGATAAATATGAAACTATAAAAATTTTTACATTTCATGAAAAATGTGATCATCTAAAATTAATATAGAAACATTTAATGTCCCCAAAATATAGAAAAATCTACTATAAAATTTATTTTTAAAAATCATAGTTTTAAAATAATTTTACATTAAATAACCCACTGATGATGATGTTCAGATTTGTATATTTTAAATTTTTCCTGCATTAAATGTGAAATGTATTTTTGCTGCTATCACCCTTTTTTTAACATACAGCAATAGCCAGCACAGCACAGGTATTGCTGGGACCTGTGGTCTTCCAAGCAGGATCAGTGCCATCGTTTCTATTCACTGACTTGCTATTCTAATGATTTTTCTCTTATTTCCAGGCTGTCTATAATCTTAATACATGTTAGGCGCACTTATGCACCTAAGTTCTGCAATGCGCCAAACACACAGGTGAGTCGCGGCGAACTTTTCACTGTATTCATGGACGCACTTCAACCACCGGCATACATCAGGCGCATTTTACACTGAAAAAAAGATGAAAACATGAACTTCGATGCGTCCGTTCATACATGCCCCCCTTAATGTTTTAATGGAAGGCACGTACAGGTTCTCTGTGCCATAACACTCCATATCCTACAGTATGGAGTACAAGAGGTGCCATATTTTCCCCTAAAATCAATGCTTCTAGGGGAGAACATGCATGGGCTATGCCACATGTGTCTCTGGTTTCAACAGCATGCACCTATAGCCGGTCAGAGGCGCTGTATTATAGATTTATATAACACAGATCTGTAATATGGCTGTGTGCATGAGGCCTTATTATAGTCTCATTTATATTCTAATTATGATGTGTATACTTTAATAAAATCACAGCTCAGGTCATTATAAGATGATCATCCAAATAATCTAATTAATATAGGGATTCCCAATACTTGCCTTGTTCATGAGCCACTAGACCCCTAATCAATTCACAGCAAGACTTTATTAAGCTCTCAAATAACTTAATGGAGATATAAGTGCAAATCAGCGAAAGATTTGTCTTTAAGGATGGGTTTGAGATTTGTTGGGATATTGCCTTTTTCAACGTTTTTAGACTGTCTGCTGGGTCTGTCCTTGGTAACTCAAATAACTTAGGCTTCATCCTGTAAGGGTATGTTCACACGGCTGATTTTGACGCTGTTTTCAGAGCAGTTTTTGAAGCGTTTCCATCAAAAAAGCCTCCAAAACACCCCAGTTCATTTTCATTGATTCCTATGTAAAACAAAGTTCACAAAAGACGAGGTTTTTATGTGCATTTAGGCGCTTCTTTTGAAGCTATCTTGTGCGCTTCTTTGCAAGCTGTTTTGGGTTCTGAAAAGGGGAATTACATACTCTATCAATGAAAAGTTTTGTGCCATGATTAGCGCAAATCGCGGCACATAGCATATCATTAGAAGCGTATGTAATGCCCCTATCGAGGCACATCGCGCACGGAGGCGCATAGCTTATCATTACAAGTATATGAAATGCGCCTAACATATACTTGTAATGCGCCTAACACATACTTGTGAAATGCACCTAACACCTATACACTTGTAATGATGCGCTGTGCACCTCAATAGGCGCATTTCATTATGGAGGCGCACAGTGCATAATTTTTAGGCGCATTACAATGTGTCGGTCCCTGCATATAATGTGCCTAGTTTTGGTGGACGACAGTTCATTTACATTTAAAATATGGCGTCAAAAGCGGTTTTAGCGCAATATAGACCAAAAAACTGGCGTTGGTGTTTTGGGAAATGTCGCCCTAAATTACTTTACCCTGTAAAGTTAATAGAACATTCTTGTCAACAAAAGAACATTAGACATAACAATGAAATTTTTGCACAAATCAATTTAGAAAGATAAATTATCAATTTTCTTTTCTTTATTAAACATAATTTGCTGAGCTTTATTTCTTTACTTGATTTAATTACTTCTGTTTCTTAGAATTGTAGCGCCTCCCCTAGAGGTGGACAGCTGCCTTATCCTGTTGTGTGACTTCACATTCACTGCAGTCAACAATAAAAATAAAAAAATAGAAATATATAAAACACAAAGAGCCAAAGAAAACATATAACAGGTTTTAAAATAGAACGGGATTTCTGTTAAAGCGTTGTGCAGTTTTGCAATTATTATGTATTGCTTCAATCCATTAAATAATAAAGCAATTTTGCTAGAGATCTTGATTATGAGAAAATAGCAGAGGTAAGGTCACAGAATAGATAACGGTAAACTAAGGGCCTTACACAGAGGACTACAAAACATTTTATTTCATCAATCATAACATTAAAACCACCTGCATAATATTGTGTCAGTCCCCATATGCCACCAAAACAGCTCTGACCTGTTGAGAAAAAGATCCACAAAACTTCTGCAGGTGTTCTGTGGTATCTGGCACCGGACATTTTAACAGCAGATCCTTTAAAGGGGTTGTATCACTACATTGATTCATCTTACCTCAGTCCTGTTTTCTCGGTTTCATTTTTTTAATTCAGAGGCGTGTTTACTGGCTTTACTGGCTACGACTGGTCTGCAGTAACAAGTTGCTAAGGACACCAGGTCTGTAGCTATAGCGACCAGTGCTGGCAGCCTATCAGGAGAAATCGAACAGGTCTGTAGCTATAGCGACCTGAGGAGCTGATGCAGCCCATACAAGGGGGATATCTCAGAATAGGCAGAACACTGTTAATGGACATATATTGCAAAGTGACTTGTTTTTGCAAGATCTTTAACATAAAAAGCAGCAATCCTTATAGTGAGACAACCCCTTTAAGTCCTGAAAGTAGTAAGATGGGGTCTCTATGGACCAGACTTATTTTTCCAGTATATCCCACATAGGATCAACTGGTTTGAGATCTGGGAATTTGGAGGCCAAGTCACCATCTTAAAATTTTTCTCAAATGCAAACATACGCAAGTACAGAATCACTTGACAGATGCTAAGACATTGAATTTGTGGAATATTTTGAATTGCATTATTACTATATTTTTTTAAATGTATAAAGTTAAAGTTTTTTTGTGCAGATCTTGTTCAAATTTTGTAAGCTAGTCCTCCAACGACCCCATTGGATGGGACCTTAGTCCAAATAGACTCACTTCTGGGATCAAGGTCTCCAATGTATTCAGGGCAGTAGGATGCAATTATATCTTACTCTAATTAAAAGCACCATGGGCAAGTGGGAGGAGTGCATGATAATATAATACCGTTTTAGGTATGCATTTTTTTGTAGATATGTACATAGTTAGTACGGTTGAAAAAAGACACATGTCCATCAAGTTCAACCAAGGGTGATAAAATGTGGGTGAAGGGAGGGAGACAAGGATTTTAAGCCCAGCCTCCCCACTGGTGAATGCCCTGAACCCACAAGGCAAGAACCAATCTGCTCCAGTGGAGACCCCATCTCTGACCACAGAGCCTCCACCAGCCAGGATCCAGAATTTTACATGGCTACATACACATTACTATTCTTTAGTTCCAGATGGTTATCTAAGCCTTTCCTGAAACTCTCTACAGTTCCTGCTGTGACCAGCTCCTAGGCGGTTTATTCCACAGATTCACATTTTCTTACAGTGAAGAACCCCCTTCTCCTCTGGAGATTGAATCTTTTCTCTCCACTAAAGGGGAAAATGTCCCCTTGTCTTTTGAGGGGGCTTTACCTGAAATAATTTTTCCCCGTACTTTTTGCAGGGACCATTCATATATTTATATAAATTAATCATGTCCATAGTTACATACTGCAAAAATTATTCCTATGGCTGGGCTGCATTAGGCTTGTTTGAGTGTTTTGCAGAAAAATGACACATTTCCTTGTGTTACAAATGCATTTTTGTTTGCTTTTTTCTATTTTTGCAAAAATTGCAGCAGCTAGATGTTACATTTTACCAAACATAAAATGCATTTCACACAAAGAGGTGAATTTATCAATGGTTCTGGGGCTGTTTCCAGGCATGTAAAAAACACAAATTTGGGCCTCATGTCTATGAAAACTGTCTAGGTCTAAGACTTACTTTGTTGTCCATAGCAATTAATCAGGGCTCTCCTTTCATATTTTCTGAGCACTCCATGAAATGAAAAGGGAGTTCTGATTCATTGCTATTGGCAACAAAGAAAGTCTTACATCGTGCATTGCAGCTTGCTATGTATAGATTTGAGGTCTTCAGTGCAAATCTTCATCAAATTGTGTGAGTTCACCACACTAGTGATCACAGAGAGGACTGGTGTATTGCATTATTGTTTGACTAACTTTGTCTTTTTGTATAGTACATTTGAAGGTGTTGCTGACTCCTGCTTAGTTGTGCTCTTGCCCTTGGTGCTTGTAGTTAGAGTAAAATATAACTGCATCCTACCACCCTGAATACATTAGGGACCTTAATCCCAGGAGAAGTGAGTCTGTTTAGATTAAGCTCCCATCTGATGGGGTCGTTGCAGGACGGGCTCACACAGTTTGATCAAAATATGCACAAAGAACCTTAACTTTATATATTTAATACATATGATAGTAATGCATTTTAAAATATTTCACAAATCCAAAGTTTCTACTAGTCTTAGCATCTGTTGAGTGATGTTGTACTTGTATATGTTTGCAGTTGATTCCCAGATCTCAATCCAGTTCAGCATATGTGGGATGTACTGGAAAAATAAGTCTGGCCCATGATGACCCCACCATGCAACTTTCAGGACTACATTGATTCATCTTACCTCAGTCCTGTTTTCTTGGTTTCACTTTGAATTCAGGGGCGTGTTTACTGGCTTCCACTAGGCTGCTGTAGAAGCCAGATCTGTAAACTATAGCAACCAGTGCTGGCAGCCTATCAGGAGAGATCAAACAGGTCTGTAGCTATATGTGACCTGAGGAGCTGATGCAGCCCATACAAAGGGGATATTTTAGGAATAGGTAGGACAACTGTTAATGGACAATATTGCAAAGTGAATTGTTTTTGAAAGATCTTTAACATAAAAAGCAATCCTTGTAGTGAGACAACCCCTTTAAAGGGAATGTGTCATCCAAAAAATGACTAATTGTTTAAGTCCCGTTTTTATGTTAAACTCATATTTTAGGAATTTTTGGTTGTTTTTTTTTTAATTTTTCATATAACTTTCAATATTTTTTAAATCATTCTTAAGTCTTGCAGTTTTCACTTGGCCACTAGGCCTTGTTTGCACTGCTTTAACAGCAGCAGCTTCATGCACATAGGAGTCTTAAGACTGACTCAGTCCTATTGACTTCTATAGGAGAGTTTTCTAGTCATGCTCTGTGACCTGGGAAGAAGTCACTGTGCAGGGAGGTGAAAGGGTGAACTGTGACTATCTCCTCTTGTGACTGGAGGATCCTGTGTTATCTATTCACACTGGTGTCTCCTTTCAGTTTGACCCTCTTTGTGCTGATAATGAGCAGACAACTGAGAATCTTTCTGTACAGAACAGGAAGTGTTCAGATTATTATTCGGCCTCGTGGCCAAAGTTAAAACTGCAGGACTTAAAAATTATTAAAAAGTATTGAAAGTGATATGGAAAATTAAAAAAAAGAATAGAACCAAAAATTCTTAAAAAATGTGTTGAACATAAAAATGTGAGTTAAACAATAAGTCATTTTTGATGACACATTCCCTTTACAGGATCTGATGTTAACATGCCCGGTGCCAGATATCACAGAACAGCTGCAGAAGTCTTGTGGATCCATGCTCCAACAGGTCAGAGCTGCTTTGGTGGCATATGGGAACCGACACATGTTATAATTGGTGAACTAAAATGTTTTGAAGTCCTCTGTGTACCGGCCTTAGTTTACCTTTATCTGTTCTGTGAACCTGTGCTATTTTCTGAACCCCATTATTTCCTGGCTTTATACGTTTTACAAGTAAAGCTAAATATGTCTGTTTTATTCCATAAGTAACGGGGAACTATGACTTCAGCCTCTTAAAGTAAAGTACTGAAGCACTGTAAACTATGACCCAGCTTCCACCTCTTTCAAGAACCACTTACTATGTGATGCTATCAAAAAAATATGACCTTCGCTTTGTACTTTTAACCTTGGATTCTCAGCTGATATAAGAACATAGTTACCTATAATAAACCTGAATAAACAAGATTCATTTTCTTCTGAACATGGGATACCTATTTAAAGGTATGGTACAATGCTCACCTAGTTACACTGTATACATTATTATATACATACATTCCAGAGGCAGGACAGTCAGACTCACTGTCTTCAATGAAAAATAGAAGAATGGCATTGCTAATGATTAACTACTCCTGAGTCACACAGAACACAGGACTCGGTGTATCGCCTTTGTATGAATCATTCAGACACGTCCATTTGACAAAGTTCCTCTAAAAACATCCCCAAACACAAGGCACCAGACATATGAGACATACACCTGTACACACTTTAATAGAAGCATATTGAAGGTGATGATAGATGTATCCAGGGGCGTAACTTAAAGTTCTGGGGCCCCAATGCAAAACCTAAAAATATGGCCCCCGCCTACCATGTGCCATTGATAATACTGGTGTAGTCGTATGCGTCTGAGGGTTCTTTGGGCCCCCTCAGGCTCTTGGGCCCGGTAGCAACTTCTAGCTCTGCACCCCCATTGGCTACGCCCCTGGATGTATGTAATTGATATTTTGTGTTTTGCCATGAAGTAAAATTGACGTGGGAAGTTTGAAAATTAAATAATAAACATTTTCACCGTTCATCATCATTAAAAATTCTGCACCGTTTTTGTTTTAGCTGCTCCTTTAGGTATCCATTGTTTACAGCTCCTCTTCAGGGGATACGACCAGGGCTGAGAGCTCTCAGTCCTGGTCGCACATGCTCAGACATCACCTCTCTTCTCAGGCAGCTACTGAGTGTTCAAACCCCAGGTGCTGTCATTCTACTCCCGTCCTCTGTGCTCCTTAGTAATTAGTCAAACAGTGCAAATAAATTAAAAAAAGAAACCTCAATGAGGTCTGTGGATTGATAAAGGGAAAAAACCCCCACAGGTTTGGTTTCTGCAGGGATTTGAACCGAGGACCCTTGTGCCTGGAGGCAAAAACTTCACCTCTGAGCTACATTGTAGCTGCTCACAGCTCTTTACATATACAGATCTTTCTTTGACTAGAGAGAGGAAAGGCCTGTTGATGTCATCCTGCAAGGTCACATGATCACATGATATACAATTCAAACACATCACACACGCCCCCTTTCTGAGCACACAGGGATGAAGAGCTGGATACAGGAGGTATGAAGTGAGATCATGGCAAAACCCCTTTAAGTTGCCAGTTTGAAGCTTTAATATGTCAGAATAAAAAGGCTAAACTAAATTAATTAACTGCTTCCATTACCAATGTTCCTCACTGATCCTTCACTGATGATGTCACATACATAGCTCATGGCATGCTACAGCCAATCACTAGCCTCATTGGTCATGTGATGTCCTAGTGATTGGCTGCATAGTCACGAGAACCATGAATATGACATCAATGGTGAGGAACCAGCAGAGGACAACACTGAAACAGTGGCAATGGGAGAGGTATGTACCAGTTTATTTTATATTTCATTTTATATTTCATTTTTTTTTTCATTTTAGTGCAGTTGGGGGAAAAGGGGTTAAAATGAGTGGAAATCTCATTTAAATATTTTTGCAGGTTGGAAAGGAAAAGTTGACATTACAGATATAGCAGAGCTTTATCTGTCACTTAAAGGGGTTGTCTCACTACATTGATTCATCTTACTTCAGTCCTGTTTTCTTGGTTTCATTTTGAATTCAGGGGCGTGTTTACTGGCTTCTACTAGGCTGCAGTAAAAGCCTGGTCTGTAGCTATAGCGACCAGCACTGGCAGCCTATCAGGAGAGATCAAACAGGTCTGTAGCTATAGCGACCTGAGGAGCTGATGCAGCCCATATAAGAGGGGATATCTAGGAATAGGTAGGACACTGTTATTGGACACATATTTTAAAGTGATTTGTTTTTGCAAGATCTTTAACATAAAAAGCAGCAATCCTTGTAGTGAGACAACCCCTTTAATTATGTCTATGGTAATGCTAATAGGTTTATCTGTAGACAAGAACACAAATATGATATCACAATGTGTTGTACCAAGTGACAAACCCAGCCTCAGTACTTGCATCACCATTGGCCTTAAAAGGGTTTGTCTAACTACAGACATTTATGTCACATCGCTAGGATATGGTGTGGGTCCCACCTCTGGGAGACACACCTCACTCCAAAATGAGCCCAGAAATCTCTTTGTTTTGAAATAGAGGTGGTTGCAACTCCACCATTGAAGTCAATGGGACTTTCGGGTATAGCCGAGTGGTTTTGCCAAGGAGGTACATCATTTCAAAAAGGTACAAATGAATTTAAATTTTAGGAGTTTTAGAAGGTTTGTTCCACTGCTGTCATCCCGCCCTCTTCATCCTTGGCATGTCACATTGCACTCAAAAGACTACTCCGATCAGGACTGTATGCCTGGCACATAATGGTGGAGCAGGCAGAACTGAGTTCCTGCTCAGCTATATATCTTCTCCTACTCACCCTCACACCACAGGTCCTGTAGCGCTATCCGGTGGTCAATGTGTAAGAATCCCAGTGTAAGCCTGGTTCACAACTGCTTTGGAGGTTCCATTAGCAGTCTTGAATGTAGATCCTGTCATAAACTGATGGAAAACACAGCGCAGCATGCAACACTATTCTCTCTGTTCACAGGACAGACGTTATGGTAGAAACAAGATGGACCCCACTACCGAACCCCATATGTCTGCCATGGAATGGATCTGGCACTGCTATTACTTTCATTTTTCTGTTCAAGATGACCAACAATGCAGATGTGAGCCTGCTCCAAGTGTAAGGGAGAGACAACGGGGGAGAAGTGCCAAATTTACAATGGTCCAGCCTTGTTTCATAAATATGGGGAGGTTTACATAAAAATTGGGTGAACCTGCCACCCTGATGCACCCTGATGCACCCATCTGCAGATGGAAATGTGCACCCCTAGGAAAGTAAGTGGTGCATTTGTGTGGTGATTGGAGTTAGTATGAGGCATGGCTTATATAAATTTGCCATAGTGCATGTAGCAGACAGCCTCTAACGTCCTACTTTTCTTAACAGTTGGGAGGTGTGCATTCATGCAGCTATATTTGATTTGTGATGAAAGGTGGACCTGTGAATTTGAGTCTAAGGATTTGCACCCACAACAAACTTCAATACATGGTGTTATCCTCTTCCAGACAGATGATTAGTTAAAGACATAACCCCTTTTCCCCGAAAATAAGACAGTGTCTTATATTAATTTTTGCTCCTAAAGACGAGCTAAGACTTATTTTTAGGGGATTTTTTTTTTCTAAGAACAAGAACTCAAATTTATTGTCGAACAAAACATCAACCTGTATTAATATACTGTAGTGATTTCATCACAAACATCAGAAGAAGCAGCCAAACTCTGAATTACATCAAAAAAAGCACTATGTCTTATTTTCGGGGGTGTCTTATTTTCGGGGAAACAGGGTAGGGCGACATGTATGAACGGGGCTGCGGCAGAAGTCTGGCCTCTTTCCAGCCCGAGATCTAGTGCAGCCTGTTCGCTATATTTTTAAAACAGTTGCACTCCGATATTAGGCGCATTACAGAGTGCCCATGGCACTTTGTAGTGCACCTGAGATCGGGGGGGGGTGTGCTGGAGGCGGGGCGCACTAAAACCATACAAAGCTACACATTTATAGCTTTAGTACGGCAAATCCAGGCGCATTACTGCTGGAACAGGTAGAGCACTTTAAAAGTGGTTTACCTGAGCCTGAGTGTCGTCTTAGCGCTAGAATGCGCCTGATTTATGACCCGTAGTAGAACAGGTACATAGATTCTGGCGCTTTCTAAACTATTATTATGCGCATAAAAATTGCCATCTAAGCGCCAAAAATCATAGATGTTGCGAGTATAGATATAGAGGATATAGCCTCATATGTGTAATAAAATACTTCTTCTGAGTGAAAGATCTTTCATCCAACTATCGGTATAGAACTTCAAACATGGCCGCCTTCTTTCCAGTCAATGGCATTGTGTCATCGGTCAGCTAAATCTTGCATTCATTATTAAAATTATCTAATTGTTTTACCTTTAATCCAATGTATGTGGGAACCTGTTAACTATGACTGGTTGATATTATGTGCCCTGGATGCTTGACAGTAGGGGGTCTAACCTCAAATCAGCACAGTGAAGGGTCCACAGCACTTTATTCTGTGGCAGCTGTCCTGGAAGTCAGTCCACCTCTAATCATTCGTCTGAAATCCTATGGAAAAGCAAGGATAGAAAAAGTCCTGGAGAACCTCTTTAAGATATATAATATATTGCAATTTATAATATTTATTTTATTTATTCAATTACTTAAAGGGGTTGTCTCACTACATTGATTCATGTTACCACAGTCCTGTTTTCTTGGTTTCACTTTGAATTCAGGGGCGTGTTTACTGGCTTCTACCAGGCTGCAGTAGAACCAGGTCTGTAGCTAAAAGCAACCAGTGCTGGCAGCCTATCAGGGGAGATCAAACAGGTCTGTACTATACAACCAGTACTGGCAGCCTATCAGGAAGATTGAACAATCTGTAGCTATAGCGACCTGAGGAGCTGATGCAGCCCAAACAAGAGGGGATATCTATTGAATAGTAGGGCACTGTTTAATGGACATATTTGCAAAAGTACTTTTTTTGCAAGATCTTTAACATAAAAAGCAGCAATGCTTGTAGTGAGACAACCCCTTTGAATTTTCCAAACATGCATACTAATGGTGCAATATTAACAGTAGCCATTGTGGTCTAGCTCTGCTCCAGTTTAGGCTCCATGGCTATTTTATAACCCTATCCCTAATTTCTCAAGCTTTCTAAAGTCATAGAATTTGTGCTTTTCTTTTAAACCATTAAAAGGCTTCCTACATAAGGCACCTTTTGGCCTAAGTTAAGTGCCACTTCAATATTTTGGAATATGCTGATCCCCTTTGGTGTAGGAGTAGCAAAGTGCGATCTGGCAGCTGATAAGAAAACATGAAGGTCACAGTGAGCCATTATCATTTTCCGCAGTTGTGAATGTGGTTCTTGCATTATCTGGAGCCAATTGCAGGCAAAAGTAACCATCTAAAATGGCCTACTTTACATGAGAGACACACAGCCCTCCATCTGTGCCCAAAAGATCAAAGATATATTTTAATGTTGACACACTATAGATGAAAAGGGAAACACTTTTCCTGCTCAAATAAACTTCAGCCATTGTTATTTTTATAAAAAGTAGCTACAAAAGTACTTAAAGGGTCCAGCACAGATCAGCTGGGTTCTTCATAAACTTTTTTTTTCTTCTTTTTAGAGTAAAAAAACAGTCACGGATTCGTTGCTACATCACTTTAATTATAATAAACCTTACTACCCAGACAGAAAAAAATGGCCTCGATTGTCATCTATAAGTGCATTTTTATGTCCCCAACGTCATACAGTGATCACACCAAAACCTGGTTCACATCTGCATTGAAGGTTATGTTTGTAGTGAAGCTGATTCTTGGGGTCTACTAATGGGATTGATCTTTGGGGACTATATACACTATAAAGGGTAGATTTAGATAACCCAATAATACCGATACCAAAAACAGTCAAGATATATTAACAAATATCACTGGACAAGACTATAAAACATAACCTTTAATTAAATCCAATAAAAAGTGTGAATACATGTACACACACACTAATCCTAGCAGGTATATAAGAATGCCAAAACTTATGGAAAAACGGGTGAACCGCTGTCCCTAAGGTTACCCTATCTAAAAGTTACCTAACAAATTGTATGTGGAAAAATGGTCTTAATAAGGACGGTTCCTACTGGAACCTATACTGTCCAAGCCCTAGTGCACCCTATGATTATTTTAAGTACACTAATAAACAATATCCTCAAAAAGCCAATAATATCATACAGTATAGTAAGAATATCCTACACACTTGAAAACCAAACCAATCTCTTGTATATGGATCCAAAATATATAGATAACGCAAAAAGCGTTTCTTTCCTTTTGGTTAACAGGAGTTCAACAGGGGTACTATCATATACTGTATTAAATATGTACACTAAGGGTGCATTCACACGGCAAGTGCCAAATACTGGTCGGTTTATGCGACCGGTATTTGCACTGTTTTGCGGCCGTCCCCACGGCTGCGGGGGGGGGGCGGCTTCTCTCCGCGATGAGCAGAGAAAAGCCCTCCCCCTTCACATTGACTTGCACGGATTCCGTCCAAAAACCGGACAGAAGAATGTGCAGGTACAATGCTTTGCGGGCGGAAAAACCGGCGGGCAGAAAACCGGCGGGCGGAAAACCTGTGCAGTGGGGACTGCTGCACGGGTTTTCCATAGAGCCCCATTGTGCTCATTTTCGTCCGGTTTTTCATGCGCATGTGCAGTGGGGACATGCCCTAAAGATAACCATCAAATGGTCAGACAGTGTTCATAATGATATACACAATTGGTAGTTAAATGGGTATATAGCTTAATGCAGTGGCAGTAAAAAATCTCACTAGAGAATCTCTAGAAGTGCCATATCCAATAATAACATACTTGGAAATTAAGTGGGGTGTATATTTCAGTACAATCAATTTAAGGCATGGCCAAATGTACTCCCCAAATTTTCTCAGCATAGAAAAGAATAAAATTTAAACACATTATGAAAAACTGCCAAGTATCGAATAAACAGCCTCTAGTTAACTGTCAGGAACCCTAATCGGCGTTACTCCTCCTTGAGACACAGGTCCGGTCCCAGCATAGTTCGCGCTCCAAGCCTGCGGCGTGTAACCAGGTTTAGTGTGTGTACATATATTCACACTTTTTATTGGATTTAATTAAAGGTTATGTTTTTTTATCTTTTTCCATGATATTTTCTTGGGGGCTATCTATGGAGGGTTTTAATTTTTGGGGCCCTCCACATCTACGTACAAAACTGTATTAACTACAGATGACTCTGCAAATTTCCCCCCTTGCTTTCTGCCCCCTTTTTTCTGCCTTTCTCCCTGAAAAGGGGCCATTATCCCCTGGCCCACCGGGGGGTTCCCCCTTCTCCCCTTGAGGCCTCCCAGCCTGGCATTGGAAACTGTGCTAAAAAAATAAGCATAGGTGCACACTGGTGTGGCAGCAAAAACAAGCACAAACCCCAGGGGGCGTCGCTAGGGCCTAAAACTTCGGGCCCGTCCCCAAAATAATGCCGCTGCCCCAATGTTTTCAGTCCCCGGGCCGATCAACACGTAAGGTTTCCCCGCCGAAATTCCCGATCAGAAGAAAATTTTCAGGGGGCGCCCGCTACAAAATTTAAAGACCCCCCCAGCGCCCACCTCCCTAATTTTTTCCCCCGCTGCCGGTTTTCGTGGGGACGGTGGAGCAGTAAAAGGGGCCCGTTTGCATTGCTTACAGGGCGCGCCGCCCCAAACCCCTCATGGGGTGTGTGGCGGCACCCGGGCACGCTCGAAAAACGTGCTCTGCTCGGCTGCCCCCGGGCTTTTACTTTTGCGCACAAATGAAAAGGGGCGGGGGGGAAAGAGCAGCGAAAACGAAACCCCCAGGGCGCCGGCGCCTGCAGCTCCTCCTCCTTTTTCCCCCCCCCCAGAGAAAAAGCAGAGCACCGGGTGGCCATTTGGGTTTTGGGGCGGGGATTGGACTGCGCGGGTGGGGGCTGAGCCCGGGGCGGGTTTGCGGGGCCCTAGAACGGGGCTGGACTGGGGTTTAAGCTGGGGCTAACTGGGTGAGACGGGGGGCTTTGCGGGGGTTTAGACGGGCTAGGACTGGGGCAGAACTGGCTTTTTGCGGGGCTGAACGGGACTGGGCTATGCGGGAATTGGGTCGGGGGAACTGGACTGGGGTTTGGGGCTGTACTGGGGTAGTTTGGGCTTTTGCTGGACTATCGGGGCTGTTGTTGGGCTGAACGGGGGCAAAGGATTTGGGCTTGTTTTTGGGCTGAGACTGGGGTTTTTGGGGGCTGGACTGGGGCTGAGCCCTGGCCTGTTTCCCCGGGGCTGAGACGGGAACTGGGACGGGGGCTAGGACTGGGTTTGGGGGCTGAGACAGGGGGGGGGGCGGGGGACGGGTTTTGCGGGGCGGGAGCTGGGACTGGGCTGTTGCGGGGCTGAACTGGACGGGGGCAAAGGCGGGGTTTTGGGATTTGGGGCCGAAAACTGGACTGGGGCTAGGCCCGGGGCTGTTGTTTGGGGCTAGTGCTGGGCTGAGGCGGGGACTGGGGGCATTGCGGGGCCCGGGGGCTAGGACTGGACTTTTCCCGGGGCTGGGCCCTGGGGGTTTTTGGGCTAAAACGGGGGGGGGGGGGCTAGTGCGGGGATTTGGGCGAGACGGGCTTTTTTGCTGGGGCTGAACTGGATTTTGGGACTGGGCTAGTGCTAAAATTGGGGGCTAGGAACGGGGCTTTTTTGTTTGGGGCTGAGAGGGAAGGGCTATTTCTAGGACGGGGGCGGGGCGGGGACGAACGCGCTGGACTGTCCCGGGGCTGGGACGGGACTAAAGGCTGGTGCGGGACGGGACTGGGGGGGGCCCGGGACGGGGACGGCCCTGTACGGGGGCGGACTGGTTTGGGGGCGGGGCCCGGGAAACCTGGTGGGGACGGGACTGGGGCTGGGACTGGACTGGGGGGGGCTGGGGCTAGTGCTGGGCCCGGGGGCTGAGACTGGACTGGGGCTGAACTGACGGGGACGGGGGCCTATGCTGGACGGGGCTAGGACGGGGGCTTTTCCGGGGGCTGAAAAAACCCCTGGACTGGGGCTAGTGCGGGGAAAGGGGGCAAAATGCGGGGACTGGCCCTGGGGCCCAAAGTCCTTGGGTCGGACTGGGGTCTGGTGCGGGAAACTAAAGACTGGCCTGGGACTGGGCTGGGACTGTACTGGTGCTGGGGGTCGGGCCTGTGCGGGGTCTGTACTGGTGCGGGGTCTGGACTGGACGGAAAACGGACGGGGGTTTTTTTGGCTGGGACTGGACTGGGGCTGGGCGGGGACGGGGTTTTATGCTGGTTGGGACTGAGCCCTGGGGCTGGTGCTGGGACGGGGCTGGTCCCGGGGACTGGGCGGGAAACGGGAATGGGGCCCGGGTGCTGGCCCCGAGGTTTGGTGCGGAAACTGAGTCTGGGCTGGGCCCGAGACGGGTGGGACTGACGGGGCGGGGCTGGGATTGGACTGGACGGGGAAACTGGACGGGGGAGGCCACACTGAAAAAAAAACTAAAAAAAAGGGGGGGGTATAAAATTTACCTGAAGAAAAAAACTTCAGCTCTATGGGTCACCCTGCCCACAGAGCTGACAGCCCTACAGCAAAATTTTTAAAGAACTTTAGGGCCAAAATAAAAACAATCTGACCCATAGACCCTGATCAATAAAGCTGTGGGCAAATTCAGCCCCTGTGGGTCGGGGTTAAACCCTTAGAGCTAAACAATCGGGGGTACATTTTATATTGTTTAAAACCCTCAAAGGGGTCAGCTTTGTTTTTTTTTACCCATAAGCTATCAATAAGCATTGAAATTTTTGACCCATAGAGTTTACGATCTTTTCGGCTGCGGGGCTGCCCAGACAGCACGGGGGGCAGAAAAATCCCTTTCCCGGGTTTTTTTGTGACGTCACTTTCCGGGCCGTGCCCTTTTTGGGGCCAATGCCCCCCGGCATCGTGACTGACATTTTTTCCAAAAAAGGAAAACCAGCCCCATAGCAACAACTATCACTAAATTCCTATTGAATGAGGGATCTGAAGATCTCTTTCAAACCCCCCTTTTGGGAAAAGAAAAAAAAAAAAAATGTGAAAAAAAAGTAAAAAAACAAACCAAAAAAAAAAAAACACACCCCGGGCCCTTTTCCCCTTTAAAAAACACCAATCGCCCCAAAAAAGACAAAAAAAAATTTAAAGAAACCCAAATTTTGTAACGCCGCGTGCGTAACGCCCCTCCCCTAAAAATCTGTCATTTTTAAAAAACCCCAAAGGGTTTGACCGCCGAAAAACTAAAAAAAACCCACGGGGTTTTTAAGATTTTTTTTTTCATCCCGCACCCCCAAAAAGGGATTAAAAAGCGTAAAAAAACTCCTAAAAATTTTGCCAACTTTTGGGGCCAAAAAAAACGTCAGTTTTCACCCGCAAAAAACAGTCCTTATACACTCTGTATCAAATTTGTTTTTTTTGAGTAACATTTCTTGTGTTTTTACTTCTTTGCAGCAAATGAAACACCCCGGGGCTTTTTGCCCCCGGATTTTTTGGGGGACCCTACAACGCCCCTGCAATCCAGAAAATCAGAAACACAAAATTTAGCACTATCTTTTTGATGGGTTTTTTTTTTAGTGCAATAGTGTTCTGTTTATTTTGGGGATTGTGTTTGTATTTCGCCACACCGGGTGTTGCACCATGCAAATTTTTTTTTTAAAAAAAAAAAAAACGTTTTTAGGATTGCAACCAAAAAAAGTAGGGGGAAAAAGGGCGCCCCTCTGGTTTTTTTTTGCACCCACCCCCCGGGCACGGGCTTTTAAATTTCAATGCAGAGTAGCTTATATTTGGAATCTTCTTTCCCTGAAATGTGGGGGCCCCTAAATTTCACCAAGAGAGGTAACAATAAGTAAATTTCCACCTGTATTTAGGTTACCTTGCTGATTTCAAGTGGGCTAAAGCATTTTTTACAAAAATGAGAACTAAAACCTCAAAAAAAATTTTTTTGTTTTTCTAAGTTAACAAAATTGCTTTTCCCAAAAAATTTCCCATGTTCTTTTTTTGGGTAGTTTTTTAGTTAATTTGTGCATACCCCCAACTGTCCCTATTTTGGGGGGGACAGCCCTATTTTTTTAAACCCCTTTTCCCCCCTTTGCTCTATAAATTTCCCTCTTTTTCATTTAGGAAACAATTTTCCCTCAATTTAAAATGACTACTGACTGTAAAAAGTATCCGATTGCTTCCTGTATTGTATATTACAAAACAACTTACTCAATAAACTCATCATTGGGTACAAAGCAATCCTGGGAAAAAGTCCCCCTTTTTTGCCTGTTTTTAAAAAATTTTGGGATGTATGTGTAGGGGGGGGTTAGAGGTGTGGGCCCTTGGGGTGATTCAAAGTTTTTGGGTGTGGAAAAAGAGGCTTTGGGCCGATGTTGGGCCCCCCTTTGCAATCTCTAAAAGTTTGGGGGATATGGCAGGGGGCCCCGCCGGGGTATTGGAATTTGTGATTGAGGTCCGTTGTGGCGCTGATGGTGTCCGTCATGTAGTTGGAAAAAACTACCAAAAATCTCAAAAAAAGTCTCCGCCAGAACTTTTAGACATAAATGTTAAACTAGGCTTTGATGTAAACATCCATTCTACAAAAATTTTTATGCCCCGCCTATCATGCTCAAAACATTGGCAGGGGGTTTTACCCCCAAAATCCAGGGGTTTGAAATTTTTTAGGCAGGCTCCCCCGGGGAAAAAACATGCAAACTCACCCTAAAAGGAAAGAAACATCTCACAGTTTTTTTTTTCCCCCAAAGACAGCACATCAAAAACCCAAAGTCAACCTAAAACTCCCCTTTTGGACTGTATCTCTCCAGCAAAATTGAGAACCTGCGAGAATCATACTCTTTATTTTTGAAAAAAACTTGGGTTTTGGGGAAAAACTCAAAAGCGCCATATACTGGATCCTAACAAATCACACTTAAAGGGGTTTGTCCCACTACATTGGGTTTTCCCCTCACCTCGTCCTGTTTCTTGGTTTCATTTGAAAAATTTAGGGGGTGTTTACTGGGTTCTGCTAAAGGGTGGGATAAAAAACCCGCCTCTGGAAAACTATAGCAACCAGCATTGGGGAGCCTATCAGGAATTCAAAAAAAGGTCTTATCTATACCCCCAGTACTGGGGCCTATCATGAAGATCCCAAAAAGGGCTGTAGTATAGCGACCAGAGGAGCTGATGCACCCCCTAAAAAGAGGGGATATTAGGAATAGATAGGGCACTGTTAAATGCCACAAATTTTTCAAAGTGACTTTTTTTTTGCAAGAATTTTTAAAATAAAAAGCAATCCTTGTAGCGAAAAAACAACCCCTTTAAAAACCGTTTTTTTGCCCCATCCTGTTTAAAGGGGTGAAGAACTTTTTTTCCGAGGCCTTTATAATTTTTCCAAATGGGCAGGGGTTACCAAAATATGGCCCGGGAGAGGGAAAAAAAAAAATTCTCCAGTTTTTTGAAAAAAACCAATTTTCAAAATACCCCAAATTTCAAAATTAAATAAGTTCAACATGGGAGTTTTTAAAGGACCCCCCTTGGACCCCTAAAAAATTTTCCAATAATCCACGCAAATCTGAAGGGAGGATGCAGATAAATCAGATTTTCAAAATTTGGGGGAAAATTTTTCTATTACAATGGGGCCCCAAAATTTTGGGATACATGCTTTTTCAATTTCTTTTTTTATGTTTTTTTTGACACTTTTGGGCTGCTCAGGGAAAAAGGGGTGTGGGGTTTTAGACCTGGGTGTTTTCTTTTTTGATAGAGGTGTGGTTTTAACTTTACCCCACCTCCTCCAAATAAAATGTTCCAAAACGTTAATGCAATCCGTTGAACAAACTGAAACCCAAATAATAAAATAATTTTTAAATTAGCAGAAGTTTAAAAATGCTCCCATTTTTTTAGCAAATTTAAAATCTGGTGCCCTTTTGAGACTGTCCCAGTCTAAGTTTTCACAGGGGGAAAGTATTGGACCCCTTAAAAAAATAAATCTTCCCCATTAACTTTGCTGTTGATTTCACACTCCGCGTCGCAAAGAATGAAATCTGCAGTATTTCCTCCAAAGAATTAGTCCAAAATCCGCAGCGTACTTTGATTTTCCCTTTAGAAATTTTTTCCCGAAATTGTGGATGGGGGTTTTTGAAAAAAAAAAACTATTTTTAGTGGGCCCGTACTTTTTCTTGAATTTAGAGGGACATTTTATGAAAGTGGTCCCCCCCTTTTACAGGCCCTTTTTCTCAGTAATCAGTGGTTTGCACTTTTATATTATGAAGCTGTCTCAGAGCACTAATGTGCACCATTGCGAGACACATTTATGCAGAAAAAGTGGCAGAGTATATGCACCAATATTTGTCCCAGCCCCGCTACTATGAAATTGGTATGAATTGGTACGACAGTGTATGACGCACCACATTTCTTTAATGCAATTTACAAAAAATTTTGGGCCCGTGGGGCCCCCCTTGCCCCCCCCCCCCTGATACAAAACAAAAGTTTTGGAAACTCTCGGAAACATGGCCCGATTTTTGGCTTAGGACACTTCATACATCTGTCGGACAGAGCTATAATGCCCCTTTCATACTTGTCACCCTTAGGGCCACATGTATGAAACTGTTTAGGTCTAAAACTTACTCTTTTGCCCATGGGCCAAAAAGTGAGTTTTAGACCAAAATCTTTTCATACATGTGGCCCTACTTAGGGCGACATGTATGAAGATCGGCGAGTCGAGGTGGCCATTTTCACGTTTTTTCCATGAAAACTGCGCCCGAAGTGCGCTCATAAATGCGGTGTAAAGTTCCCCGTGCCTTGTCTGTGTGTGAGGCGCATTGCAGAACTTAGGCGCAGAAGTAATGCACCAAATGTGTTAAGTTTCTAGACAGGCTGGAAATCAGAGATAAGCCATTAAGCATGTCAGTGAATAGAAATCCTGCCTGGTGGACCACAGGTCCCAGCAATACCTGTGCTGTGCTGGCTCTTGCTGTAAATACTAAATCGAATAAAAGGTGAAAGCAGCAAAAATACATCTCAACTTGTTGGTATTAAAAATGAAAAAAAATTACATCCCTACAACCTCATCAGGTTATTGAATTAGTTTAAGTTTTTCGGAATTTTTAAGACATTTTATAGCTGATATTTCTTTCTTTTGAGATATAATATATATTTCCAATAATTTTAAATGAACAACTTTTTCAATACATTGAAATCTTTTTTTTTTTATACAACTTGGATATTTATCTTTAATAAAGGGGTTTTGCCACAATCTCATCTCATACCTCCTGCATCCAGCTCTTCAGCTCTGTGTGCTCAGAAGGGGGCGTGTGTGATTTGTTTGAATTACATATCATGTGACCCAGCAGGATGACATCACCAGGCCTTTCCTCTCTGGGTCAAAGAAAGATCTGTTTATGTATAGAATTGTAAGTAGCTACAATGTAGCTCAGAGATAACATTTTTGCTTTACAGCACAAGGGTCCTTGGTTCAAATCCCTGCAGGAACTTAACCTGTGGATTTTTTTTTCTCTTTATCAATGCACAGACCTCATTGAGGGTTCTTTTTTTAATTTGCACTGTT
This sequence comes from Phyllomedusa bahiana, assembly GCA_025379985.1. NCBI lineage: Eukaryota > Metazoa > Chordata > Amphibia > Anura > Hylidae > Phyllomedusa > Phyllomedusa bahiana. The sequence continues at coordinate 28,514 of JAODAL010002931.1, forward strand.
TGACTTATTACTAACTAGTCCAGAGGAGAGGAGTAGAATGACAGCACCTGGGTTTGAACACTCAGTAGCTGCCTGAGAGGAGAGGTGATGTCTGAGCATGTGCGACCAGGAGTGAGGAGCCCTCCGCCTCTGGTTGTATCCCCTGGAGACGAGCTGTAAACAATGGATCACTAAAGGAGCAGCTAAGACAAAAACGGTGCAGAATTTTTTATAATGATGAAGGGTGATAATGTTTATTATTTAATTTTCAAACTTCCCACGTCAATTTTACTTCGTGGCAAAACTCCTGTAATTAATTACTTTTATTGACAAATCATTTTTATTATTGTACTGTTGTAACTGTAGACCTAGAGCACATTTTGCCCCATTAAAATAATTGCTAGCTCCACTTCGCCTCCTCCGGCTCAGGTCTGCCTGTCGGAGCTGTAATGCTCACTTTGCTGACCGGCATTCATACATGCGTTGGAGTTTTCGAATCTGGTGCATCCCGCCCCAGAACGTCCACAGTGCGCTCACAGCACGCCCCTTCATGTTAGGCCCATTACAAAGTGGCGGAGCGTGCGCCTAACATCGCATTAGGTGCGTCTGACAGCGTAGCCGTCACAGTGAGGCGCATTATACGTCTGAAAACAGGCGAAAAGTCCATTCATACATGTCCCCCTTAGTGTGTAAAATTTACACCCCAAATCTGAAGCAAAGTTGCATCTGGTCCTAGTGTAATGTTATAAACTGCTCATTGATTATATTTTGGACACTAGATTGGTTATTGGTAATCAGCATAATCACTTTTGACAATTTTAGTACATTTTTATATTTATGAAAAATAGATGCAATCATATTAATAACATTAACTTTTTACTATACTGTTTTTTATGTACACGGATATTTTATACTTTAATTCTAATAAAGAAAATGTTTTTGTTATGTGAAACAACAAAAATCTCTACTTCAATGGGAATATAGAAATACATATTCACTACATTTACATGTGTGTGTGTGCGTGCATATATTTGTGTGGAAATGACCCCGTATTATGACACGGTATTTGTGTATATGACTGCTTGTGTATATCTGCATATGACATACTATGTATGTTTCACCTGTTTCTGTATTTTTGTTTCAAGGGGTTTTACCACAATCTCATTTCATACCTCCTGTATCCAGCTCTTCAGCTCTGTGTGCTCAGAAGGGGGTGTGTCTGAATTGTTTGATTTCCATATCATTTGACCCTGCAGGATGACACCACCAGGACTTTCCTCTCTATAGTCAAAGAAAAGTCTGTTTATGTAAAGCATTGTGAGGGGTAAAGCTTTTGCCTCCAGGTACAAGGGTCCTAGGTTCAAACCCTTGCAGGAACCAAACCTGTGTTTTTTTTTTCTTTATTAATGCACAGACCTGATTGAGGTTTCTATTTATATTTATTTATTTGCTCTGTTTGACTAATTACTCAGGAGTACAGAGGACGGGAGCAAAGTGACAGCACCCGGGGTTTGAACACTCAGTAGCTGCCTGAGAGGAGAGGTGATGTCTGAGCATTTGCGACCAGGAGTGAGGAGCTCTCAGCCCTGGTCGTATCCCCTGGAGACGAGCTGTAAACAATGGATCACTAAAGGAGCGCTAAAACAAAAACAGTGCAGAATTTTTAATAATAATGAATGGTGAAAATGTTTGTTATTTCATTTGCAAGCTTCCCACGTCAATTTTACTTCGTGGCAAAACCCCTTTTTAAGTATGTTGTTTTTGTACTACCTTATTTTCCTGGTGCTTTTTGCAATTTTAACTGGTCTTGTATGACTGTGCTTTATTTTATGCTTTTTGGTTTTTCCCAGTTTATGAGTATGTTTTAAATTATATATATAGTCCTGTGTGATTGTGACTTCTCGTGTCTTTTTGCTGTATTTCATCATTGGGTATGATAATGGTTCGTGTATTTCTTTTTTTATACTTTTTTATTTTTTACTTTGTTGTTTTCTCGTTTTTGTTAAACCATCTCCTGTGTGTATGACAATATGGCTGGTTGTGTTTTTTTTTTTGACTTTGTTTTTTTTTAAAATATATTGTGTTTTTTTTTTTGTTGTTTTATTTTTATTTTTTCTCTTTGTTTTGTTTTGTAAGTTTTTGTATGTATTTTTGCAGGGTGTGCCATTTTTTATGTATCTTTGATGTGTATATCATGTTTTTAACATATTTTTTGGCTTGTTTATATCTTTTTTGACTGTATTTTTTTATCTAATTTTTTTAATTTTTTTTTTTTAAATGTATTTTTAATCTTTTTTTTTAAAAAAAAATTTTGTAATTTTTCATATGTTATACAACTGTGGTCATGGTGATTCTGTTGTATGATTATGTGTATTTTCCTGTATATTTTTATTTATTATTCATATTTTTGTTTACTTTTGTAAAACGGTGTGTATATGTGTCCATTTGTTTTCTATGTGTAACATTTTTGTCGGTGTAAATTTTGGGTTTATGTTTTTATATGATATCTTCAATATTTAATATTGTATGTTCTGGTATTTTAAATCAGATCGTTCTCTGTTGTAATATGATAGGGAATATGTGTTTTTTGTGTTTTTCCATGTAGATTGTCAAAATCCCAGGTTACGAACGGAGGGGGACTGAAAGTTTGTTTTAATTTGTTTTTGGTAAGTCGGAAAGGTAGATTTTTTTTAAATATTCCACACAAAAGTTGTTTTTTTTTTAGTTTCAGATGTGCGGGGGGTTTTTAAATTTGTTTTGTGTCTTGCCCTTTAAAAAGTTTCAACTTTTTTTCACCTTTGTGCTGCTTGGCATTTTGGGAAACTTGTCTTTCCCACAGCTCTGTTTGGGGAACGGGGAATTACAAGTCCCAGCATCCCCATAATCCCCTTTTTTAAAGGGGGGGGAACGTGCTTGGAACTGCAACGGGACTGCCTTATTTTATTTTCATATTTTACTGGTGGGTAACTGTGTGTACTGTGTGCAATCTTTGAAATTTCGTGTGTGTATAAACTTGCATATCAAGTTTTTATCTTGATTATTCATGGGTTTTCAAAAACTGTGTCTGTCTTAGGTGTTTTAGCAAATATCCACATTTTGCCCCAAAAACAATGTTTATATTTTTCAAAAATCAGACTATACATCTGTATTACATACATAATATAGATATACAATTTGCAAATTGATTTCTCTGAGTAAAGGATAATAAAAAAGAAATCTTTAACAGATGTACTAAAGCTAAATTCATTTCTCCCAGTTTTGAATAGTTGTAGAAAGTTGCAGTGCAAAAACCCAATTCTTGAACTTTTGTACTTCCTAACAATACTGAATTAATGTTTAATTGAAAAAACTAAAAAAATACAAATTCCTGTCTTATGTTCACAAAAAAAAGAAGCGGAATAAAACCCTTTCTTTGTAGGTTTTTTGTTTATTCTGCTGCCCAAGGTAAAACCTGTGTTTACTTCAAGAAAATTTGGGGAAATTGGGGAACCCTTCTTACCATGTGCTACCTCCCGGGTTAACCAAGGGGTCTCTTTAAATGTAAAAATAAGGGGAAAGTATGATCGGGGTTTTCACACTTTTTTCGTATCTGCGCTCACTGTGCCGCTCCGTGTCGCCCCTAACGTTGTGTTAAGGTTGGTTGAAGCTTCGCCACTTTTTATGCGCCTAAACTTTATTGGCTTCTATGCGTTCTGAGGGGGGGGTCTCGCCCCTTTGGGAACTTTGACGCGTGTATGAATCTGGGTTAGCAAAAGGGCATTCAGCCCGACCAAAACCTTATTTTAATGTGGTCTACCTGGGCCTGAGGGGTCGAATGAAACTTGAATTTGCTGTAAGGGGCAAAAATGTCAAGTTCTCAACTTCCACCGTGCAATAATAAAAAAAATTATGATAAATATCAACTGAAAATTTTTTTTAATTTTTAAAGAAAATTTTGTCATCTAAAATTTTAAATTTTAATTTTTTTATATAAATTTAAAAAATTTAATGTCCCCAAAATATAGAAAAATCTGCTCTAAAATGTGTTTCAAATTCATCGAATCTTAAACTATTTTTACATTAAATAACCCACTGATGATGTTGTTCAGATTTTTATATTTTAAATTTTTACTACATTAAATGTGAAATGTATTTTTGCTGCTCTCACCCTTTTTTTAACATACAGCAAGAGCCAGCACAGCACGGGTATTGCTGGGACCTGTGGTCCTCCAAAGGGCAGGTTTAGTTCCATAGTTTTTATTCACGGACATGCTATTCTAATAATTTTTCTCTTATTTCCAGCCTGTCTATAACCTTAATACATATTAGGCGCATTATTTATGCACCTAAGTTCTGTAATGCGCCTCACACATAGACGAGGCGCGTCGAACTTTACACACCATTTATGAACTCACAAAAACCACTGCCATCAGGCGCATTTTACACTGAAAAAAAGATGAAAAAATTTACTTCGACGCGCCTCCGTTCATACAAGTCCCCCAAAATTCTAACATATTTATTTAAGTCAATTTCCTGATGACACTTAGATAGGAACAAGTAAGGAGATTGCAAGGTGCCCCGGTGTGTCAGTGCAATCCTAGTCTTCTGTTTACATCTGCTCAGGAGAGACGCTTTCCTTCCGTCTGAGGGTGATTTTATTCAGACCGGCACCAGGAGATTGATGAACGTTACCACTGTTCTGCATCTTGAGTGTGGATCGTTTGGGGTCAGGAGCTATTGAAGAAAACTCCATTTAACAACAATGAAGTACAACACCACCCTAAGACAAGAAGAATGGGGGTCTTAGAAATAGGGTACAGGCTCAAGCCACAGACTATATTAATAATAGCAAAATAGTAATACAAGAAATGCAAATAAAAAATCAAACAGAAAATAAATACAAATAAATATAACATTTAAAACAAATATTCTAATTTCTGCACTGTAGAGATACTGCAATTTAATAACATACAAAGAAAGCAAAGTAGCGAGCATTTAAAGATTTATATATGAATGTCTACTTTAAACATACATAAACTGAGGGATATACGCATACGTTTTACACATTACAGGTTTTATTGAATAGTTAATCCAGGAATGATCCTGAGTTTTTAGCAAGACGTTATTCTGCACCCAGACAATGTCACACATTCTTCTACTATCGCTTTTATATCTTAGATGCAATTATCATATATTGTTAAATTCAATTATGTTCCACTAATTAGGTTTCAGAGTGAGATTTCTCTATAAGGCGCTCATCTATGTACTCCGTGCTGTCTTCTATTTACCAGTATCCTTAGAAGGACCAATCGCTGCTAAACCTTGCAGCCTGAAGACCACAATCCCCTGGGTCTATTGAAAACTCAACTTTCTGTTCAAACACTACAAAGTGTTATTATTCACTGCAGATGAGAAAGGCGTGTTCTTCTTCTCCTTTATCCTTACATATTTAATAAGATATCTTCCAGTTCAACTTAATTCCCCTTTTAAATCAAATAAAAAGAGAAGAGGAATTTGTAGTACGGTAATGGATTTGTTATTTGAGACTGACACGATAAGTGTAAGAAGGAGGAGATGGCTGCATCCCTAAAATCCTAACTTTTCAATACTTTAGTGTTTTACCTGTACATTACACAGCTATAACGTCACACAGCCAAATTAACAGTAACATTAATGAAAAGTGGATGATGTAAACATCGACAGATATATTTGATATTAGACAGATAAATATACATAAAGATAGACAGACAGATAGATATATAGATTAGATAGGAGATAGATAGAGAAAAGAACTATGGAGACAGATACAGATGGATGGACAGATGGATGGAGATAGAGAGGTAGATAGATAGATAGATAGATAGATACAGATGGATGGAGACAGATAGACAAACATGAGTCAGAAAATATTAGCTGAATCTAATTTAACGCCACTTTTTCTAGAATTTTTTAGATAGACAAATAGATAGATAGAGATTGACAGACAGATAGACAGATGGATAGATAGATAGGAGATAGATAGAAAGATATGAGATAGATAGATAGACAGACAGACAGACAGATAGATAGATAGCTGTTATAGCTGAAAAGTCAAAGTATATTTATATTTTTTTCTACAACAAGCTAGCAAAGAAGGGACACAATAAAAAATGAACAAAATACACAGATTCTCAAGACAATCAGGAGATACAAATATAAATAGAGAGGTAGAAGTTAGGTAGGTAATTGTATACCACTTAATGATAGATATAAAATAGTTAGGTTAGAGAAAAAGAAAGAAAGAAAGAATGAAAGAAAGAAAGAAAGAAAGAATGCAAGAAAGTAAATAATTGCTGAGTCTAATGTCTCTTCTCTCTTTCTAGTAATATATTAAGTAGATAGATTATATGTAAAATTGCATACATCTAGATAGAAAGATATGAGATAGATACATAGACAAGATAGATATGGGATAGATATGAGATAGATATGAGATTGATAGATAGTTAATAAATATGAAAGGTATTGAGATAGAAATGAATAGATAGATTAGAGAAATAGATAGAAATATGAGATAGAAAGATAGAGAGAAATAGATAGATATGAGATAGATATGGAATAGATAGATAGATATGAGATAGATAGATAGATAAATAGAAAGGTATGAGATAGATATAGATAATAGATAAATAGATAGATATGAGATAGAAAGATGGATAGATTAGATGCAAGCTTACCAAGCAGCCCAAGTCCGAAGTAGCATACAGAGGAGACACAGGAGGACTTGTGGCAATAAGAGCTCATTGAGAGAGAAATCCCCATAGCTCACTTTACACATCACAACAGAGAAGGGCTGGAGAAGCTGAGGCTACAAGGGCATTGCCACATCTTTAAGCATTTATTTTAGAGAGTCACCTCCCTGACCAGGGACAATGATATCTGCAGATACATTGCACCATAGTTAACAATACGAAGTATATTTCTGTCATTCCTTTTATTTCTAACAAACTAGCAAAATAAAAGCAGAGTAGATAGGTAACAAGAAGCCACAGGTTATACAGATGTTAGATAGGTAAACGCCAATATTTAAACATGAGAACTATATAGTGTGACAACAAGATATGAATTATATAGATTACTATAATGATTGTAACTTGCTTATTGCTTCATTTTATTTCTAAGCATCAGCTACAAACTTTTTCTATTGTGCTACAATATAGTATTTGCGCCAGAAATATTTAACACTATTCAAGGTTATGTGATGCAATGAAACATAACAGATGTTAGATTAAAAAATGCTATACTCTCGATAAACAGGACACATGGACTGAGAATAATAATGCCAGAGTCCCAAGCTCCCTTTTCTATGCATCTTGTATGTATGTTGCGGTTGTGGTGCAGGGGTAGAAAAAAAGTTAGAGCTCTCACTTATCTTTTTGATGCTGCCTCCTTTGTAATACTTCTTTGTAAGTTTATCTGCAATTGTAAGCAAAATCTTCAAAGAAAACATAGCAATTGATGAGTTGTGCCTGATTGCAGACTCAGCCCTAGGCATCTGACAAACTCAGCTCTGCTACATCAATACATAGGAGGTCGCTTTCCAGTGGACTGATGGGCTAAGAGGAGGGCAACAACATCAGCATCATAAAGTATGTGTGTGGAAAGCTTACCTCTTGCAGTGATTTGAAGCTCAGTCAATCCTGGGGTTGTACTTGAGGGTTGTGATAGAGAAAACCCCACTTTTCCTAGCGGTTGCTTGCCTAGTGGTGAACAAGAGCTTCCCAATTGAAGCCAATGATCCTCATCTAGTAATATGCTGCAGCAGCACAAAGCAGACGGCCATTTATACCAGCACTCTAGACAAAGATATTTAGTTATTCCTGGGTACCAAGTGCACTTTTGCATTTTTAAGTATGAGCCAGCATAGTATAAACACATTCACAAGAGCAATTACTAAATACTTCTAAAATGCTCCAAAGTCATTGGGTTAACTGCACCACCTCTACTGTGCAGCTCTTAATATGAGATGTTATTAGATTACATCCAGGCGATGTGACCTATACCAATATCTCTTGCTTCCAATTCGTTCAAAGGGATTTCGTGCTAACACTACAGATATTCGCTGTTCCTAGAACAGATTGATACATCAAGGAAGAAAGAGAAAAGGCATGAAAGAAAGAAAGAAAGCATGAAAGAAAGAAGGAAAGAAAGAAGGAAAGAATACAGATATGTCCTGTAATTAGAACAAATTGATACATCAAGAAAGAAAGAGAAAAGGCATAAAAGAAAGAAAGATAGAAAGAAGGAAAGAAAGAATACAGATATTTCCTGTAAGAACAACTTGAAACACCAAGAAAGAGAGAACGCTCAAAAGAAAGAAAGAAGGAAGGAAAAAAAGAAAGGATACAGATATGTGTGCTTTCTAGAGCAGATTTAAAAAATCATGAAAGAAAGAATGCAAGAAAGAGAGAAAAAAAGAAAAAGAAAATATAGATATTTCTAACCTCACTCGTTGTAATAATGTTACTGTTCAGATCATCAGGACATAATTAATTAAACTGCTTGGAAAACATTTGCACATTGCTTTTAACACAAAACACCAGGATTTAAGAAAATCCCAAAATCAACATTTCTGATTGTCGCTCAATGTTTGTTTTGTTTGCAACCATAATAGAAAGGAGGTAAATGATAGATATAATAGATAGATAGATAGATAGATATAAGATAGATATAATAGATAGATAGATAGATATGAGATAGATATAATAGATAGATAGATAGATAGATATAATAGATAGATAGATATATAGATAGATAGATAGATAGATATGAGATAGATATAATAGATAGATAGATAGATAGATAAATAGATATATATGAAATAGATAGATAGATAGATACATAGATTGATAAAACAGACAGGCAGCACTTCCACAAAAATAAGGGCGTCTGCGAAGTAATGACCTCGGTCACAAGTCACTTAATAGTTAAAATGAAGAAAAATAAATAAATGATAGATCGAATAAATATTTATTGGATAGAAAGACCTA
>JAODAL010002931.1:40000-184000 GCA_025379985.1 Phyllomedusa bahiana
TATATATATTTATACACTATTGTTGCATCTAGCCAAGTATTTTGTGCAATTCTCATTTTGTGTCCTGCTATTTTCTTTTTTTTAGTCTCACGTTTCATGGGTCCCTCCAATGGAATGAATATGGGAGGTCTTGGCAATATGGGGTCACTAGGAGATGTTGGTAAGAGTATGGCCCCACTTCAGAGCACCCCAAGAAGAAAACGTAGGGTATTGTTTTCTCAGGCCCAAGTATACGAGCTGGAAAGGAGATTCAAACAGCAAAAATACCTATCTGCTCCGGAGAGGGAACACCTGGCCAGCATGATCCATCTGACTCCAACTCAGGTGAAGATCTGGTTCCAGAACCACCGCTACAAGATGAAGAGACAAGCCAAGGATAAGGCAGCACAACAACAGATGCAACAGGACAACAGTTCTTGTCAGCAACAGCAATCTCCGAGACGGGTAGCAGTACCGGTGTTGGTTAAGGACGGCAAGCCATGCCAGGCAGGCTCTAACACGACAACAACCGCTCTTCAGAACCATCAACAGCAGTCGGCCACAGCTCTCACGGTAACCACCAATGGCTTGGGGCAACATCAAAGCCACCAAACAAACAGTGCAGGCCAGTCTCCAGATATGGGTCAACACTCCAACAGCCCATCAAGTCTTCAGAGCCAGGTCACCAACCTTTCTCACCTAAATACTTCTAGTTCTGACTATGGTACAGCCATGTCCTGCTCTACCTTACTATATGGTAGGACATGGTGAATAAAATCCAGGTCCCTCTGTCCCCAGGCAACCCTTCTCCTCTCTTAAAAAAATGAAGAAGAAAAAAAAAAAAACGGAAAAAAAACTGCAGTACTTTAGGGGGGGGATGGATTTATAAGAGGGTTTCTCTGAGCAATCCAAAAACAGAAGGGGAAGGATAGAGGAGATAGTTATTAATCTGGATGGATGGTACTCAAAATGTCATATTGAAAGGAGGATTGGACTTCAAACTACCTTCCCACGTTACCTGCTTGTATATAGGGCTACACTGATTGAAGAATCGTGGGTTAATCCCCTCACTTCGCTATTAAACTGAAGAGCGATTTTATTTTTTAAGTTCCTTGTGACACTGTAACCTTCTCTCTGTTGGACTATTTGGAATATTTAGTTTTCAGTAGCCCGTCAATTCGGTTGTAAAAACAAAAACAAACGAGATTTGTTTTCTTTTTAACATTGAATAATTTGACGCCAATTCAGTTGCCCGATCAGCATTACATTGGAAGCTATATCTCCTGTAGATATAGGTCACAGAAATCTAATCACTGTAAATGATGCTCATTTAAAAAAAAAAAAAAAAAAATGCAGTAATTTATTTTCTATTTTTCTGTTTTTTTATTTTATTATTTTATTATTTTGTTATTTCGTATATATATATTTTTTTTGGGCAAAAAGTGTTTAGTTTGAGAGAGGCAATCTGCTTTATATCAACAAATAAAATGATATGACTCCATCACTAGTGAACAGTTTGTTGAATCTGAATGGACCTGGAGATGTGTATGGGCCAGTACCGTTATTTATGGGGGTCACCTTTTAATTGTTTGATTGCCGGATCCTAACTTTAAAACGTATCGAATAGAAAAGTGTGGAGGAATACATTATGTCTTTGACATAGATGACTATGTAGAAACGAATTCTATTTTATTCTCCAGACTGTCCTTTTTAATTTGCTTGTTAAATTCTCAGTTATATTGTATTCATGCACAAAGATAATTTATGAGACCTCACTGAACCCACTGGATTTATGTGACACCAATTTATTATTAAACAGGTGTATGATTCTTTCATGATATTATTGTTCCTTTGTCCTTATTGATGGACTCTTTTCATAAAGTTTTCTCCTTTCTCCTGTTACTTTGTTGAAATTATATGAATGAAAAAAAAAAACACCACAAACATTACATTAGCCTTTATTATGTGAGACTGTATATCCGACACTGTGCAGACAGTGCCTATTTGTGTGGCTCTGCACAGAGAGAAATTATATGTGTGTGCTCTTTCTAAAATACAACACGTTTGGAATGATTTTCGTGTATTTTTGAGAATTTAGTCTCCTTCTATATATGTGCACATGTATATATCTATATACATATATATATACATATATATATATATATATATATAATGTGTGTGTGTATCTATACTTATTAATTTTAATATATATATACTTATAGTATATATATAAGTGTATATATATTAAGTATATATAGTCTAATAAATATAGATAGTGTGTGTATATATATATATTTATGTGTATGTGTACATATATATATATATATATATGTTTGTATAGTGTGTATATATATATATATATACACACACATATATATATATACACATAAATATATATATTTATATACTATCTATATTTATTAATTTGACTATATACCCTGTTTCCCTGAAAATAAGACATCCCCCGAAAATAAGGCGTAGTAAAAAAATTTTGATGCAATTCAGAGTTTGGCTGCTTATGAATAATGTTGTGATGAAATCACTACAGTATATTAATACATGTTGATTTTTCGTTCAACAATAAATGTGAATTCTTGTTCATGGAAAAATAAGACATCCCCTAAAAACAAGTGTTAGCTCGTCTTCAGGAGCAAAATTAATATAAGACACTGTCTTATTTTTGGGGAAACAGGGTATGTATGTGTATATATATATATATATAATATAATATAAATATATATGGTGTGTGTGTATATATTATATTTGTTATATATATATATTATATATATATATATATATAAATATATAAATAAAATTCATATTCGACCCATAGAGGTAGTTGCAGAGTTAGCAAAGAATAGAACCAGAACATCTTTGTTATTTAAATCTGAGGACATGCTTTTGGTTGGGCTGTAATTGATGGAATGATTATTTTGTACAGCTACTTATCCTCATTACAAAAGATTTGGTTTGTCATTAAATCAACTGATTTTCATTTTGTCCCATGTCGGCTAAAGCTAGGAGTTTGTTTGCCTGCTCCATAGAAAGGTGAGCCATGCAGTTAAGGCGCTGGAGAGCCTGCAAACAAGGAATGGAGCAGGATTAACATATCAATCAGCAGGAAAGTAAATAACATGGGGCTCCCCAGCCTCTTCTATGTCCCTATACAACTTGGACAATTCTGCATTCATCTGTTGGTACCCGGTGTTCCCTCCGCTAGTGAATTATCAGCTGTAAATATAGTGGACGGATACTATATCCAAATCTATCTCAAAACTTGGGAGTTAAGGCATAGGTTGGCAGGATTTGTGACTTCACTACACTACAGTTCTGTCTACTCATGTGTAGCTTCTGCTAGCTATTAAAAAGACAACTATAGGTTTCTATGGGGAAAAAAGTGAGTTTTAGACCAAAATCGTTTCATACATGTGGCCCTTAAAGTCCATCTTACCTGGCTTGTGCATAGATGTGGAGCTCATTCACAATGGTATTGTCATCATGTTGACAATGTTATTATGAAAATCTTAAAAATGCAAGAAATTTAAAGAACATAAATTACAAATATTAAAATATTACAACTTACAGTAAAATACGTATGAAATATTACAAATACCCATGATGCTTAAATTTAAGATAAATATATACAAGCGACACATCCTAGTAGGTCGGCTGGGTACTGGCGTGGCAAGCTGGTGTTCTAGCTGTGTTGTTGTAACGTATTTAACACTGCCAGGTAATAACACTTAGCTCAGTTTTGCACCGTGAGAATCTCTTTATGGCGACATTCATGTGAGCTGCCCTTCCAAACCTTCATATGAGGGAAACTGTAACCTTGGCTACTTGGAAGAAAGCTCACAATAGAATGTCTCGATGCTTTTCTGATCTGACCTCCACAATAGCCAACCTGGAGGTAAAATGCAGAATTCTTCAAGAATGTTAATCCTGCAATTGCTCACTACTCAATTCCAATTATCTCGTGAGCTACATATGTAGCCACTGGTTGTGTGTTCTCATGTCTGTATTTTTATCTTTGTATCCTCTCTATTCTAAATATCAATTTATGTTAAATCTCTATTTTTCTAGCATCTTTTCTACTATGTGTATATATAGACACACACACATTTTTATCTAGATTCCCCTCATGTCTTTTAGCTATATATATATATATATATTATATAGTATATATATATATATATATATATATAATATATTTTATATATGATATATATAGAAAATATAAAGTATAGTATATCTCAAGTCTTTTCTATATGTATATAAAATACATATGTAGATAAAAAGTACATTTTCCTCATTTTATATTTACCATATCTGTTTTACAATACATATTGTAAATTTTTTATTTTCTTTGTGTCTATTTACTTTTATAAAATATGATCTATATCTTTTCCTCATATATGTATGTGTATCCATATATATATTTATATATATATATATCCATACACATATGTATGTATTTAGATATATTCTGCATATCTCTCCGCTATATATATACACACAAACACACACATATGTATATATATATAAATACATATATATATATATATATATATATATATTTATATATAAAGTAAAATAAAAAATATATGTAAAATCTATAATTTCCTTGATCCATTTACTTTTGGTTATTTGTTGATATATTTATAATATATATATAAATATTTATTTAAATATACTTGGATTTTAGAGGGCAAGGTTTAAAATTTTAAAAAAATTTTAAAATTTTATATAAAATAATAAATATATATAATATTTTAAAATAAAAATTAAAAAAATTTCTATCTTTTCCCCTTGCCCTATTTAACCCAAAATTTGTATATATACATATTATATTTATATTATATGTTTATTATTATATTTTAAAATATAAATATTTTTAAAAATAAAAAAAAAAAAACAAAATGGGCAAAAACTTTGTTTAAACAAAATTTATAGAAATTTGGTAGGGGTTAAATCCATATAAAACAAATAATAAGATAAATTTTCTTAATTTTTTTTTCCCCATTTATTTCGTTCACGCATTAAAAATATCTTATGTTTCATTCCTGTTCAAGGATCATTTAAAGATCTATATTCCAAATACTCCAAAAATAATTTAAGGGAAAGCAATATTTTGAAAAACTTTTTTGCCACCTTGTCAAGCTATAAAGTTCAAAGAGGCACATTCTATAACAAAAAAAGATGGTGCGGTTGTGGCAGGTTCTGATGAATGTGCTGAAATAAGATTCACCAGTTCGAAACATTTATTCTTTTTGGGCCACATGTATGTATAGTATCCCCTCTCTATTTAATATATATAAGATAGATAGATAGATAAAAATTAGAAAGATTAATAGATTAGTGCATCTAAAAAAATTAGAATATCATTAAAAATTATTTTTGTATTTGTTGGGGTTTTACTAGGGGCAAAAAGGGAGTTTAGACCTAAACAGTTTTCAACATTGGCCCTATGCTAAAAGGAGCACCTATAAAACAAATTGACTTTCAGTGTGATGCACTGAATGGGGAGTTTTTTTTACAGTAATGGGGCACCACCCCATAATTTCATGGGGGCCTCAACCAGTATCGAGGTAACATAAGTAAATGTTTTTTCAAGGTTTTTTGATTCAGAAGGAGCCTTTACTATTACACCTATAGATTGTGCAGCATCCAGTATTTCTAATAGAGTTACTTTTTTAAGTGGTAAAGAAATGTCTTGGATCTTTCACTAAATGAGGCCACAATTGTGTTTTAATTTGCCCTTTTGGGACTATTTAATTTAGGGTTCCATTTTCATTTCAAAATATTTATTTTTCATTTTATCAGTGTAATACCTATTTCTTGGTTATTTTAGTTTAGTGCATAATACTTCATGTTTTTTCAATTCAATTTTTGCTTGTTTATCAGCAATGCATGTTTTAACAACCCAAAAAAAGTTGTTTATAGAATTATCCTTTAAGGAGTTATACTTTGGGGCAATTGTCACTGGAGCAATTGTCTTTTTATAATTAGCTTTTTTTTTTTTGTGTCCGATTTCTTGCACCCTGCCAAGTATGGTCTTAATCAATTTATGGTCACATGTTTTTAGTTTTACAGAATATTTGAATCTTATGGTTGATTGTAACCTGATTGGACATCACAAGTGTCCATCTTCCCTACCCTCTATCCTCTTTGGGTGGTGGATTTAAATGTGAACATTGGTCAGTTTCTTTGACATGGACCTGGTGAAGCGAAAAAGTTGCATGAAACGCGTTTTCCGTTCCCTCCTGATTAAAGTTGCATAAAGATTGAGGGCCACATATATCAACCTGTTTAGGTCAAAAACTCACTTTTTTGCCCATAGGTTACTATGGGCAAAAGAGTGAGTTTTAGACCTAAAGGCTATGTTCACACGGCTTATTTCAGAACGGATTTACGTCAGATTTACGATCATAAATCCGTTCCAAAATCAGTTGAAAATCAGTTGCAAATAAGTGTCACTAAGTGTGGCACGTATTTTGCGACGGATTTACAATCTCCATTCATTATATGGGGTGAATCCGTCACGAAATCCGGGTCAATAAGCGACAGGACCATTGTTTTTCGGGCCATTTTGCGGCACAATACGGCACGGAAATACGTGTCGTCTGAATGACGACACGTATTTGCCATTGAAAGCCATATTAAATAGCCTGTTACTTATTTGTAACCGATTTCGGAACGGATTTACCATCGTAAATACGGCGGCAAATCCGCCGCGAAATAAGCCGTGTGGACGAGGCCAAACAGTTTCATACATGTGGCCCTGAATGTGTCTCTGAGGATCCCTGATCTGGTGCCATTTTTGCTCCCTACACCTGTGGTGGTTCTTGGAAATTATACTCCATGGTTCCACACACATCTACACAGAATTTACTTCTCTCTGGTGCAGTGGCTGAGAATGCTTTATGGAGTGGCTGGATCCATGCGTTATGTAGTGTTGTGCCTCTGTTTGCACTACTACAAAAGGCGAGTGTATATAAGATTGACCCTCCCCCGTGCTGCACTCCGAGGGCGCCTTGTCTTCTTTTCTCTTCCTTCGGTCTGCACGAGAAAAGACACGGCATACTAGAGAGAGAGAGGGAGCGAGAGCTTTTAGCTTAAAAATGTGAACTGTGTCACCGATCCACTGGCTTTTACATCGGTAATTAGTGAAAAAGCAGTATCATCTCATCTGATCCAAAATGTATGTACTCGTGCAGTCCACAAAGTATTATTTGGGTTTGGCGATTCCAGAAAAATTTCAAATTTTCTTAGTAAAATTTTAAACTATCTGATTATAGAAAAGTTTACTATTATTTATAGAAAGATTACTATAGATAATATATATAATATATATTATATATATAATATATATATATATATATATGGATATATATATATATATATATATATATATATATATATATATAGACATATAGGGCCAAAAAAGTGGGCAAAAAAGTGAGTTTTAGACCTAAACAAGTTCATACATGTTAGGGTGACGTCAGCATTAGCTTTATTTTCATGTATAATAATGATTTGCTACCTTGAGGCAATTCCTATTTTTTTTCTTCGTTTACTATTATTTTGAAATGGCGATTTAATTACTCCAATTTTAAATTTTTTTCTTTTTATTTACACAAATTATCACCTAAAAAAAAAGTTAATTTTATTCTGTGTAATGCTGCCGTAATTATATTAATCACAACAGTTCTTCACTTTTACAATATTATTATTATGGTTTAGGGAAATTAAAGCCTTAATCAGTAGAATATGTTACTCTTTCACCCCTTCCTCCCCCCTTCCTTTCCGGCAGATTTACCTATCTTCAAAAATGCATATTAAAATAGATGAGTAATTAAAGTGAGAATCCATGAATAAAAATAAAGTACACATAATGACCACAGGATAGAACGGGTGACGGCAATGTTTAGAATACACAATTATCACTATCAACATATCATATTGTGGAGGGTATTGGAGAATCCTCAGAGTCTGTATTTTAAGTAAAAAAATGTACACGTAGTCTGTAAGCACACAGGTGCATATATATATATTTATATACTAATATTATTAATAATGTTTTATCCTATATTTATTCTCTTTAATAGTATTATTTTATACTTTCCATCATCTTTTTTAGATTTGCTAAAATATATATCACATTTTTTACAGATATATATCTATCTTATAGAAATGTATATCTATCAATCTATCTATATACCTTTGATATTATACTGTGAATATGGATAAATATACATATGAATATATCAATATATAAATATATCTATATATATCAAAATATTTATCAAGATATATACATTTACGGTATATTAATATATACATATATATCAATATATACATATATATATATAAACATACATACATACAACCTATATATGTATCTCTGTGTGTGTATATATATATATATATATATATATATATATATATATACATACATACAACCTATATATGTCTCTTCTCTCTTCTCTCTCTCTCTCTCTCTTCTTTATATATATATATATATATAATATATATATAATATATATATAATATATATATATATACTAGTGCATCTCAAAAAATTAGAATATCGTTGAAAATCTTTTTATTTGTTATAGGGCTCACAAATGTATTATATTAAACCTTGAAATTCATACTGTAATGAGTGGTAGATATGCCTACGTAAAAGTGTAATATATCTTTTAGTTCATGTAAAAAAGATGAGTTCATGTATAAATCAATGTCCATTATAAGAAAACATATAAGATAAAACACTATTATTAGTTATATTAATTTATCCTTAGATTCTTAAATACAAATATACTATTTAAAGCTTAAAAAATGTATAGAACCATTATATCTATCTATCTATCTATGCATCTATCTATCTATCTATCCATCTATCTATCTATCTATCTATCTATCTATCTATCTATCCCATATCTATCTATCTCATATCTATCTATCTCATATCTATCTATCTCATATCTATCTCCTATCTATCTATCTATCTATCTATCTATCTATCTCATATCTATCTATCTATCTATCTCTATCTATCTATCTATATCTATCTATCTCTCATCTATATTCTATTTATACTTTGTATTGAGCAGGTTTTTTTTTAGGATTTCTATATATTTTACATCTAATTAGTTTTCTAGGTTTAGTGGCACTTTTCAGCATCACAATACAACAATTGCAATCGTTATGATATAATTTGCCTAGGACATTTTGCTTGCTCTGTAGTATTGGAGATTTTCGTTCATCTTGCATGAGCCACAGGTTGACTGTTATTTGCATCGTTCTTTACAAACCACAAGTTCTAATCGAGACGCCCTCCTTGATGGGGCGGCTGCATCCCTCTTTCATACCGGCTGCCTATGGCTGGGAGTCCCAGTGATCAGAGTAGGCTCTCACTATGCTATGTCTCTGTACAAAGGCAATGTAATTATATAGCTGAACCATTTCAAATGGTCAAAGAAAAAAAAAATGTTGCAAAATACATGGAGCTGGGATATTAGAAGGACCTGCCTGCAGAGGTCTGTAACCATTATCCTTTCTTCAATTCATTTGAGGATCTGGTGAGTGATTCGGATTCAATACACATAATCAGTCGGATGCCTTATTTCCATTAGAAAACAGTTCCATTTTCAATCATGCAGGGATGCAGTGTAAAAAAAAAAGAAGCACTCGAGATGGGGGGTTGTAGGGTGGTGTGTGGTATGGGCTGGATTGGGGGGTGACGCAGGTTTGGAGATATCCAGCCACTGACTCAATGCTGCATCTTCCACCTTTGTTTTGTATTTTACAGTATTTTCTTGCACGACTGATAATAACCGCTGCTACTTAATACAACAACGACGGAGAGAATATGATTTAATTGCTCTCCCAACTCTTTGTCTGGATGAAGTGTTGACTCCCTAAAGTAAAGTCCAAGAACATGAATTGTGGAAGAGAAAAACAACAGAACCTTAATGATCCTTTTCTGATCTCTTAAGGTTAACAAACTGTAACATCAGGACAATGGGCCCCATGTATGAAACGGTTTTGGTCTAAAACTCACTTTTGTCCCCCTAGAAACCTGAATAATGTATAAGACTATGGGTAAAAGGACCACACAAACTATAACTAGAAAGCGCAAAATACAACACATGGAAGAGGACGAATGTGAGCGCTCACAGGAAATACATGTTTCCAACACAGGTTTATACACAGTGTGACCTGAACAAGACCAGGAGACACCTTCCTGCAACACTTGGGAGTAGAATTCCCACCTGATGTCACTTCAGAGCATTGTACTAACTCCTCATCCACGGATAGATATCTATTTATACTGCTTATACTCCTAAACACTCCTCAACTGAGCATCATCAGCATCGTTCTAGGAATATTCCTATTTATGCATTATCACTTTTACTACCTGATATGTTTTTTTTATCTTATTTTCTTGGAAACTTCTAGAGAGTATTTGGTTAAGTGTCTATTCAAACAGGCTTTCACTTCAAGCTTGTTCAGGTTTCCTCCCAGAGATATATTGCAGGCAAGAGTGAAAAGAAATGAGGGGAATAATTATATATATAAAACCACACACATATAAAAATTTACACACACACATATATACATATATACATATACACAACATATATATTATATATTACACACACAAATACATATATATAACAACACAACATATAATATATACACACACAAAATTTATATAATATATATACACGCACACATATACATATACACACACACATATACATATATACATATACACACACATATACATATATATATACACACACACATATATATATACACATGTACATATATATACACATAAACAATTTTATATTTCACACACATATTTATATATACACACAAATACACACTAATAAATATACACACACACACACACACATATAAATATACCCCCACATTACATATTATATACCACACAACACAAACTATATTAAAACACACACATATACATATATATATATATAACACACATATATATATACACATTAATAATATATACACACAAACATTATATTACCAACATTATAATATATATACACACACACACATATACATATATGCACACACACACATATATATATACACACATATATATACACACATATACATATATATACACATATACATATATATTACACACACACATATATATATATATATATAACAAAACACACATATACATATATATATATAAAACCACATAATACCTATATATACACATTACATATATAACATATATACACACACACAACAGAAAATATATACAACATATATATAAGACAAAAAATACACATATAAAACACATATACAAATATATTCACACACACACACCACTATATATATATACACATACATATATATATACACACATATACATATATAAATTAATGTATACATATTTTATAAAATGTGCAATAACAAAAAAAATAGAAATAATCAATATTTTCATGTAGATATACATCTATCTATCTAAATGCACATGTGTATTATAAATATTATAATAATAATATTATTATATAATTAACACACGAATACAGCAGTATATACTTCAATATATACATATATATCTACAAAATATATGCATATACATAACTATTTAGTGTGCATAGTATAGTGTATATAGAGTATATAGTGTACTTTATTTATATACATATGATATATAACATATATACAAACTATATATAATACATATTATATTACCATATAACACACACCATATATATATATATATATGACACACACATATATACTAGTGCATCTAAAAAAAAAAGAATATCACTGAAAAGATAATTGATATCAAAAATTTAAGTCAATAAAGAAACCATATATTGTATAGACTCATTACAGAAATAAATTTTACAAGGTTTAATATAATACATTTGTGAGCCCTATAACAAATAAAAACAATGGGCCACATGTATGAAACTGTTTAGGTCTAAAACTCACTCTTTTCCTCAAAGTAACCTATGGGTAAAAAAGTGAGTTTTAGAGCTAAACAGGTTCATACACGTGGCCCATAGTCCTGGAGAACCCTTATAATGTTCACTGATATTCTAATTCTTTGAGATGCACTAGTATATTTACATGCATACTGTACACATGTATAGATACAATTATACATTTGTGTAGTTTACAGTTTTAAAATGTTTCTCTATTAATACA
The DNA here is from genome assembly GCA_025379985.1 of Phyllomedusa bahiana. Taxonomy (NCBI): domain Eukaryota; kingdom Metazoa; phylum Chordata; class Amphibia; order Anura; family Hylidae; genus Phyllomedusa; species Phyllomedusa bahiana. The sequence continues at coordinate 52,190 of JAODAL010002931.1, forward strand.
TATTAATAAGTTATAAATGAATTCAGTATAGTAGGGGCCACCTATGTAGTGATTCCAATGACCATCTTACACAAGTAGTGACAGTAGTTTGACGTGTGCGGATAATACTATAGATATTGCAGCTTCTCGGGCGTTACCTCTAATGAGAAGTGATTCCTCTCATATACATCGTGCCATACACACTGCTGCCATAACCGCTGTCAGGTAGAAACGCTGGCCGTGATTTCCAGGCTCGATCGCACATTACCCGGTAATTTATGCTGCAATGACCTGCGCTGGGAGGTTGAGTGAGCAGATAGGACAGTTATGAACAGAGAGGCACATTAATAAATAAGTGCATTTGACTTTTTTGATAGTGGAAGCGAAGAGGAGAATAAAAGGGAGAAAAAAAATAATCCATTGTGATATTATATAATAGAGGGAAAATGATGTAGAGAGGGGGCTGAAGAGAATGGGGGCAGTGGGTGAGGTATGTTTAGGGGAGCATCGGGTAGAAAAACTTGGGGTTCAAGTCTGGACAATAATATGAGTGTTAAATGGAAGAGAGGAAATCATGACCCCCCTTACTGGTAGGGAGTAGAACCAGTTCCTTAAAGGGGTTGTCTCACTACAAGGATTGTTGCTTTTTATGTTAAAGATCTTGCAAAAACAAGTCTCTTTGCAATATATGTCCATTACCAGTGTCCTACCTATTCCTAGATATCCCCTCTTGTATGGGCTGCATCAGCTCCTCAGGTCACTATAGCTACAGACCTGTTTGATCTATCCTGATAGGCTGACAGCATTGGTTGCTATAGCTACAGACCTGTTTGATCTATCCTGATAGGCTGCCAGTACTGGTTGCTATAGCTACAAACCTGTTTGATCTATCCTGATAGGCTGACAGCACTGGTTGCTATAGCTACAGACCTGTTTTGATCTACCTAAGGCTGCCAGTACTGGTTTGCTATAGCTACAGACCTGTTTGATCTATCCTGATAGGCTGACAGCACTGGTTGCTATAGCTATAGACTTGTTTGATCTATCCTGATAGGCTGACAGCACTGGTTGCTATAGCTACAGACCTGGCTTCTACTGCAGCCTTGTGGCAGCCAGTAAACACGCCCCTGAATTCAAAGTGAAACCAAGAAAACAGGACTGAGGTGAGGTGAATCAATGTAGTGAGACCAACCCTTTAACACAGTCTTATTTTATGGTTAGGAACAACGCATTAGACGGCTGGCATTTTTTAAAACAAGGTTTTTATGGCATTTTACATACATTTTGGTGGTGTTTTTTTTTACTTAGGGTGGGTTAAAATGCTGCGTCTGTAGAGCAGTAGTGTGTCACACGGTCAGGAGTCATGCATCAAAATTGCAAAGGGTTAGCTTTTTCTGGAAATGGGGCCCTTCCTTGGATAAATTCCTAAATAAAGAGGAACTTGCACAGCTCGTTACTCAGTTTCGCTATACTAAGTGGTACTTGGAAAATGATTTAGCTGGCACCTTGGGAATCTTCAAATTGTAACACCCTAAGGCTCTGTTCACACGGCGAATTTGGCCGCGGGTTTCTGCACGGTTGCCGCGGCCAAAACCTCGTCCAAACCTCGCTTCAAATTCACGTCTCCCGACACGTTTTTGCGGCGCGATCGCGGCGAGGTTATCGGCGCGGTAGCGGCGGGGTTTGGGGCGCAGTTTGCGGCGAGGTTTTCCCCCATACAAATTAATAGGCAGGGCAAAAACTGCGGCGAGAATCGTGGCCAAACCGCGCACCACCCGTGCCGAAACCCGCGGCCAAACCCGCGGCGACACCGTGCGGCCGCTGTGCTGAAGACTCGCTGTCAGAATTGACAGGAGACTTCTCACACATGTGCAGCAAGGCCGTGGCAAACCACGCTGTGTGAATAGCAATGCGGTTTCCGATATGAACCATGTAATGAACTGGGGGCGTTTGGGGCATGATTCGGATGAGGTTTTGGCCGCGGCAACCGCTCCGAAACCCGCGGCCAAATCCGCCGTGTGAACATGCCCTAAGATGGAGACCATTTTTTTTTTTTTTGTAACGGGGAGTTGAGGATAGTCACTCCTGAAGAGCACTACTATAGACCCATTAATGTACTAGTACCAATAAGAATTCATCTTCTAGCTCCTTGTGGACCGGTATAAGTGACCCACCTGGTGATTGTTTAATTTTTAGGCTATGTTCATACGGCTTAATTGCGGGACGTATTTCGCCCCGCAATTACGCCGTGTGTACGGGAGCGGGAGCGGGGTGGGGGGCCCCATAGACGTTCATTATTCTCGGCGCGTATACGCCGTGAATAATTGACATGTCACTTCTCTCCCTGCTCGCCGTATTGTGCGAGCGGGGAGAGGAGACATAATCCATAGTTCTCTATGACAACTGTGGATTACCGTAATGACTGGGACGTATCTCGCCCCGTATTTCGCGCAGTACGGGGCGCAATACGGGGCGAGATACGTCCCGAAATAAGCCGTGTGAACATAGCCTTAAAATGTTTACTTTTTGTTATTGGTTCTATTTTTCTATATTTTGCCCCTCTCAAGAAAAAACTGAACAAGAGAGAGTGTATAATTCCCATTTATTAATGCATGTACTCTTTACACTATTTTCATGTTCAGGATACGGACCATAACATGGACTTGCTTACTATATAGGTTGCATTGTCTGCTGTGATATACAATTTCATGTATTCCTTTTATTGACACGGCTGATTATCTACTCTCGCACTTTGTTGTCTATTTGGCAATTGTATGTATGTAATTTTAGAAAATTCAATAAAAATATGGTTAAAAAAAAAATTCCAAAGGGTTTACTGTAAAAGCCATGTGCTTCATCTGTATTGGTTGCAAAACCGGCAACTCAGAATAAACTGTTGTGGTCCACTACCCCTCCCTGACAGTACCATGTGTCATGTGTACAGTACATGCATTTTCCCTGTTTTTTTAAAAGTCCTATAGGGAAGCCTATAGGACCAACAATAGAAAGATTTACCATAGCCAGAGCATGCTGCCACAGAAGACCAGAAGAAGGCAGACCACTGTATATGTTGTATTTTCTATGACTTGCTATAGACTTCATCTGGTGGCACCGTTTTTGTCCTAAGAAAAAATGCCGTGAGAAAACTTGCTAATCAGTGTATGAAACCAGCCTGAGGACACAGAAGTCTATGTCAAATGTGCAAGTCTGATGAAATGAGGTAAAATCAGGGGACCTGGGAGCAAAAGTGTAGACAGAGAAGCCAAGTATATACCAAGTATTGCAATATCCCAATGGTTTCCAATGAATTGACTGTGCTTCAAAAGACACAGCGGCCAATAATAACTTATAAGCACTTTGGTGAATGTGACCCTGTATGACTAACAATTGTCAAATATGATCCGAAATAAATAAAAAAATTCAATCTATGTACAAAGCTTGAAATCAGGCCAGTCTATAATATATCCGACCAAATACTGCTGTCCAGAGGGGTCATTATAGGTTAATGGGAACCTGTCAGGTGGTATCTGTTGCCCTATCTAAAAGCAGGATATGATAGGGAGAGAAGCTAGCTCTGTGATATATAGGTTATTATAGAGGGGGAAGCTGAGCTCTGTAATATAGGGTAAATTGAATAGAAGGAGATTGAGTTAAAAAAAAATTGCTAAGGAGAGAACCCTGTGTTTCTTGATATTAGGTTATTGATAAAACGAGCAACTCAGATATAGGAATGTGAGGTGACTAACCCTGCCTGACGTCCCATGTGTCATGTGTAAGGCAGAGAATGCTTTCCTGTGTTATTAAAAGGATCCTGATAGGGAGAGAAGGACCTGACAATAAAAGTTTATATAGAGAGAGAATGAGCCACAGGAAGATAGAGGAAAAAGGGCTGACTCCTGTGATATATAGTATTTTATGATTGAGGAGAGAAGCATCTGAGTATATACCGGTATTTGTCATAAGGAGAGAATGCTGAGAACTTGCTAATCAGGGTTATTGAAAGAGACTGAGGCTCTGAAGTCTATGGCATAATGTGAAGAAGCTGATGGAATATGGGTTATAGATCAGGGGAAGCTGGCTCTGTGAAAAGGTTATGTAGACAGAAGAAGCAAGTCTATATACAAAGGGGTATTGATAAGGGAGAGAAGCTACCAGTGATATACTGTGCTTCAAAAGAAGAAGCTGGCCAATATATAATTTATAAGCACTTGTGAATTATGGGGTATGACAAGAGAAACTGTCATATGATCTATAATATAATAGAAAAAATCAGATCTTTTGTAAAAGCTTTGAAAGGGAGGCCAGTCTGATATATATGCTTATATGATACTGCTGTGCAAGGTGTATTATAGGTTAATGGAACCTGCAGGTGGTTAGCTGACTCATGAAAAATACAGGGATATGATAGCGGAGAGAAGCTGAGCTCATGTGAGATATAGAGTTATGTGATAGAGGAGAGAAGCAAAAGCTCTGTGATATATAGGGTTATATGATAGAGGAGAGAAGCTGAGCTCGGGTTAAATATAAGGGTTATATGATAGAGGAGAGAAGCTGAGCTCTGTGATTTTATAGGGTATATGATAGAGTAGAAGAGCTGAGCTCTGTGATATATAGAGTTATATGATATAGGAGAGAAGCTGAACTCTGTGATATATAGGGTTATATGATAGAGGAGAGAAGCTGAGCTCTGTGATTTATAGGGTTATATGACAGGGGGAGAGAACTGAGCTCAGTGATATATAGGGACTATATGATAGAGGGAGAGAAGCTGAGCTCTGTGATATATAGGGTTATATGATAGAGAGAGGAGAGAGCTGAGCTCTGTGATATATAGGGTTAATGATAGAGGAGAGAAGCTGAGCTCTGTTATATTTAGGGTTAAATGATAGAGGAGAGAAGCTGAGCTCTGTGATACATAGGGTTATATGACAGAGGATAGAAGCTGAGCTCTGTGATATATAGGTTAGGGGATATAGGAAGAAGCTGAAGCTCTGTGATATATAGGGTTATATGATAGAGGAGGGGAAAGCTGAGCTCTGTGATATATAGGGTTTATATGATAGAGGGAGAGGAAGCTGAGCTCTGTGATATATAGGGTTATATGATAAAAGAGAGAAGCTGAGCTCTGTGATATATAGGGTTATATGGTAGAGGAGAGGAGCTGGATATAGGGAAGATGTGAGCTCCTGTGATATATAGGTTATGTGATAGAGGAGAGAAGCTGAGCTCTGTGATACATAGGGTTATATGATAGAGGGAGAGGCGTTGAGCTCTGTGATAATAGGGTTATATAAATAGAGGGAGAGAAGCTGAGCTCTGTGATATATAGGGTTATATGATAGAGGGAGAGAGCTGAGCTCTGTGATATATAAGTTATATGATAGAGCAGAGAAGCTGAGCTCTGTGATATATAGGGTTAAAATGATAGGGAGAGGAGCTGAGCTCTGTGATATATAGGGTTATATGATAGTGGAGAGGAAGCTGCGCTCTTTGATATATAGGGTTATATGATAGAGTAGAAAAGCTGCGCTCTGTGATATATTAGGGTTATATGATAGAGGAGATGAGCTCTGTGATATATAGGGTTATATGATAGGGGAAGCAAGGAGCCACTTCGGCTCTGTGATATATATATATAAGAGAGAGCTGATCTCTTGATCTATCATTATATGATATATGCAGAAAAGCTAGTTTCTGTATATATAAGGGCTTATATATCACAGAGCTCAGCTTCTCCCTCTATCATATAACCTATATAACCCAGAGCCCCGCTTCTCTCCTCTATCATATAACCCTATATATCACAGAACTCAGCTTATCTATCATAAAAACCCTATATATCACAGAGCTCAGCTTCTCTTATCATATAACCCTATATATCACAGAGCTCAGCTTATCCTATCATATAACCCTATATATCACAAAAGCTCAGCTTCTCTCCTAATCATATAACCCTATATATCACGAGCTCAGCTTCTCTCTATCATATAACACTATATATCACAGAGCACAGCTCCTCTCCTCTATCATATAACCCTATATATCACAGAGCTCAGCTCCTCTCCTCCATCATATAACCCTATATATCACAGAGCTCAGCTCCTCTCCCTCTATCATATAACCCTGTATATATAATGAAAATATGTGTTCACTGTTACCTATACCTCAAAAGAGGTTGGAAAAGAGATAGACAAAAAGACGCACAAATAGTGTAGTTAACCTTGATAGGATGCACACAGGTATTTACTCAGAAATGCTCACCTGGGTATGTTGTACAGACAATGGTACAACACATTCGTTTAGTATATTACTCCAAAGGATGGATTTTGCAGCTTTTGAAAAACCTCACACACCCAGAATAGGAGGATTCGTTATTTGTATTCCTTACTGCCAATTTGGCAGATATTAGATGGGAATAAATCAAAGGATTTTTAGCGCTACGATTTATCCCCATCTAATATCTGCCAAATTGGCAGTAAGGAATACAAATAACCCTGTATATATCACAGAGCTCAGCTTCTCTCCTCTCTCCTCTCCTTATGTGTCTAATAATAGGTTTCTATGGGGAAAAAAGTGAGTTTTAGACCAAAACCGTTTCATACATGTGGCCCAAGGAGCGACATGTATGAAGGGAGGTGCGTCGAAGTGAATAGTCGAGTCTCATTTTCAGTGTATAATGCGCCTGATGTATGAAAGTGTTTTTTGTGCGTTCATAAATGGTGTGTAAAGTTCCCGCGCCTCGTCTGTGTGTTTGGCGCATTACGGAACTTAGGTGCATAAGTAATGCGCCTAACATGTATTAAGGTTATAGACAGGCTGGAAATAAGAGAAGTCATTAGAATAGCATGTCAGTGATAGAAACTATGGGACTGATCCTGCTTGGAGGACCATAGGTCCCAGCAATACCTGTGCTGTGCTGGCTCTTGCTGTATGTAGAATAAAGGGTGAGAGCAGCAAAAATAAATTTCAAATTTAATGTAGTAAAAATTTAAAATATAAAAATCTGAACAACATAATCAGTGGGTTATTTAATGTAAAATTAGTTTAAGATTCTATGAATTTTAAATACATTTTATAGGAGATATTTCTATATTTTGGGGATATTATATATTTTATATTAATTTTATATGATCACATTTTTCATTAAATTTAAATAATTAAATTTTATACAGTTTGATAAGTATAATAAATTACTTTTTATTATTGTACTGGTGTAAGTTGAAAAATATTGGACATTTTTGCCCATTACAGCAAATCTAGCTTCACTTCGACTCCTCAGGCTCAGGCAGACCACATTGAGATAGGTCTGCCTGTCCGAGCAGTAATGCGCCTTGTTTTGCTGACCCACATTCATATCTGTGTCTAATATTACGAATGTGGTGCGACACCCCCAGAACACCCCCAGAACACCCCATCATGTTAGGCACATTCGAAAGTGTCGAGTCTTGCGAACAATGCGCCTAACACATACGTTTGCCGCATTACACATCGTAGCCGGCTCAGTTAGGCGCATTGTATGCCAGAAAAAGGGTGAAAAACCCTTTCATACATGTCGCCCAAGGGTTGTATGTCAACAGGCCCATCAAGGGGTTGAATATTTGAAAAGGTCAGGCATGGATAGAAACAACTAATGAATACATGAAGATCAAGGGGGACATGTATGAAGATCGGCGCGTTGAAGCGCCTGTTTTCACTTTTTTTACCTGGAAAACTGCGCCTTATGTATGCCGGTGCCGAAGTGCACTCATAAATGCGTTGCAAACTTCGACGCCTCCGGCAGACAGATCACATTGAACTAGGTCTGCCTGTCAGAGCTGTAATGCGCCTCACTGTGCCGACCGGCATTCATACATGCGTCGGAGTTTTCGAATGTGGTGCGTCCCGCCCCAGAACGTCCACAGCACGCCCCTTCATGTTAGGCGCATTACAAAGTGGCGAAGCTTGCGCCTAACAGCACACTAAGTGCGTCCGACGGCGGAGCCGGCACAGTGAGTCGCATTATACGCCTGAAAATGTGTGAAAGCTCCGATCAGACAAGTGTAGAAGAACCAGAGAAGAGAAAAGATGCAGAAAATAATGCAAGTGAAGGCAAAAGGATAAATAGAAACATAGATACCACAAGATGGAGAGGGAATAAAAAATAGATGAGATGATTGCAGAAGAAGAAAGAAACAAGGAGACTGATAGAGACCGAGAAAGGATGAGGCTTAAAAGAGGGGTATGGGTAGAATAATGGGAGGGAGGGGGTGCAGGAATACAATAAGATGCTATTAATGCTAATTTGACTTCCTTTAATCCAGTTGCTAGATCACAAACAGGTTCTGTGCTCAGAATGCTCAGCTGCCGTCGTAGGGTCATAGACAAGATGAGAAACAAATGCGAGCTGCACAATTTCTATCAGTGCTTTCAAAAGGACAATTTCTAACACTCTGGGCAAAGCAATTTTGCTGAAGCAGCACATGGAAATACTCGGCTTTCATTGGAGCTGCTTGGATGTTTTTTGTTTTTTTTTAACAAGCATAAACTTTCCATAAATATTAATTCACAATTACAGTCATAATTTGAAGATTATAGTCTTTGTGGAATTGTCAGTCAATTAAAAAGTGACTAATTTACAGTTAGCAATCCAATCCTAAAATCACAGAGCTGGAATTTGCAGATTGGAGCCCAATTTGCTTAATGAATACATTTATTGAATAGTAATGGAGTCCTGTACACAGCATTATTATGCAAAAACAAACAAAAATCTTTTATGAAGCAGTCATTCACACACAGACATCTCATTCTTCTCGTGCTACTGATGCATTTAATTTAGGTACTTAAGCGAGGACGACTGTTTTGCTATGGATACATTGACTGTGGCACATATAGAGCAGCTAGCTCTACGGCTCGTACTAAAAGCTTCACATACATTTTGTATATGAGTCAACTTTAAGATAGTTCCTATACATCGAAGAAACACTGGAGATCTCCAATATATCCTCGCTATAATCTTAAACTGAATCTCCATTTGCTGTTTAATTTTTTAATATATATTGGGATTGGATCTCTGTTTTCTGGATATAAGTCCACTGCTTGTCTTAACCATGTTTTTAAAGGATAAAATTCTAGTCACCATTAGGGCATGGGGGAATTTCAATATAAATATAAATGAATTCATAAATAATTAATAATAATAATAAAGTAATAAATAATTAATAATAATAATAATAACAAGTAATAAATAATTAATAACGCAATATTATTATTATTATTAATAATAATAATAATACATTGTTTAATACATAATTAATAATTAAGTGATGTCATAGATAGGCCCCTATTCTTAATATTCATGGACTGTCTAATAACGGGGTATGTCCCAAAGGATTGGCGCATAGCAAATGTGGTGCCAATATTCAAAAAAGGGGTCAAAAAGTGATCCAGGAAACTATAGGCCAGTAAGCTTAACTCTGTTGTAGGTAAAATGTTTAAAGGGTTTTTCAGAGAATGCTTCCTGGAGTATCTCACTAAAAAATAAATGTATAACGCCGTTCCAGCACGGGTTCATGAAGGATCGGCCCTGTCAGACTAATCTCATCACTTCTATGAGGAAGTCAGTGCTAGACGGGATCGGGGTGAGGCACGGGATGTCATATATCTGGGATTTTTCTAAAGCAATTTCATACGGTCCACATAAAAGGTTGGTAAATAAAATAAGAATGCTTGGACGGGGGGAAAATGTGTGCAAGTGGGTTTAGTAACTGGCTCACTGATAGAAAAACAAAGGTAGTAATTAACGGGTACATACTCAGACTGATCGCTGTTACTAGTGGGGTCCCACAAGGGTCAGATTGGGCCCCTACCCTCTTAAACATTTACCTTAATTAACTTACACAGGTAATACACAGTATAATATCGATCTTTGCAGACGATACTAAGCTCTGTAAAGTAATCAACACAATAGAGGATAATATGTTATTACAAAGGGATCGGGCTCAGTTGGAGGCCTGGGCAGGGAAATGGCAGATGAGGTTTAACACTGTTTAAATGCAAGGTTATGCACATGGGGAAGAGAAATCCATTACATGATTACATGTTAAATGGAAAAACACTGGGTAAAAAGTGACATGGAGAAGGACTTGGGAATCCTGGGGACAGTAAACTTAATTGTAGCAGCCAGTGTAGGCAGCAGCAGCCAAAGCAAATAGGATCATGGGGTCATTAAAAGGGGCATAGATGCACATGATGAGGGAAAATTATTCTCCCATTATACAAGTCACTGGTTAGACCACACATGGAATATTTGTGAACAGTTTTGGGCACCAGTGCACAGGAAAGACATTGTAAAAGCTTGAACAGGTAAAAAAAGGCGGGCAACAAAATTTAAAAAAAGGACTGGGTGGACTACAGTACACAGAAAGATTGGCAAGATTAGGGTTATTTTAGTTTAAAAGAAAAGAAGGCTTCGGGTTGACATAAAAAATATGTTAAAATACATCAAAGGTCCAATATAGAGATCTCTCCCCAAAATTTAATTTTATACCCAGGGCTGTATCTAGAACAAGGGGGCATCCTTTTCGTCTTGAGGAACGAAAGTTTCTACATAAACATAGAAAGGGATTCTTTACTGTAAGAGCAGTGAGACTATGGAATTCTCTGCCAGAGGGACTGGTCATGGTGAATTCAATAACGAGTTCAAAAAAGGGTTTGGATGCATGTCTGGAGCGTAATAATATAACAAGTTATAGTGACTAGGATTCAGGAGAGGGGTCATTGATCCCGGATTTTTCTGATTGCCAGATTGGAGTCAGGAAGGAATTTTTTTCCCCAAAATGAGGACAATTGGCTTTACCTCATTGGGGTTTTGCCTTCCTCTGGAAACAACACTTAGCACAACAGGCTGAACTAGATGGACGACTTGTCTTTTTTTAGCCTTACAAACTATGAAACTATGAAACTATGAAACTATGAAACATAATAATAATTCATTAATTAATAAATACATATTAGTAAATAAATATAAAATGAATATAAATATTGAGATTAAAGAAGCTACATAAATTAGTGTTTCGAAAGCTCCACCTAGAGGTGGCTGCAAGCGGAAACAATTTAATAATTTATCTTTGTGACTGTTTGGAGCACAGAAGCAAGGAGTATGAAGCACTGGAACTGGAAAATGTAAACATCATATTAGTTTTTTAAAAACATTTTTTATTAAAAAAACATTTCAAGTTTAATAGTGGGTAAAAAGTTGATGATCTTGAGCTTGAATACACAATCTGCTCCTAGGCCCACAATCTATCTGCTGTTAAAGGGGTTGTCTTGCTACAAGGATTGTTGCTTTTTATGTTAAAGATCTTGCAAAAACAAGTCACTTTGCAATGTTTGTCCATTAGCAGTGTCCTACCTATTCCTAGATATCCCCTCTTGTATGGGCTGCATTAGCTCCTCAGGTCGCTATAGCTACAGACCTGTTTGATCTCTCCTGATAGGCTGCCAGCACTGGTCGCTATAGCTACAGACCTGTTTGATCTCTCCTGATAGGCTGCCAGTGCTGGTCGCTATAGCTACAGACCTGTTTGATCTATCCTGATAGGCTTCCAGCACTGGTTGCTATAGCTACAGACCTGGCTTCTACTGCAGCCTAGTAAAATCCAGTAAATACGCCCCTGAATTCAAAATTAAACCAAGAAAACACGATGAATCAATGTAGTGAGACGACCCCTTTAATTTTAAAGACTGCTTTATATTATGATGCGATTTATAAATTATAAGATATCTGGTTTTTGGATACAGAGCTACATATCCAATGCATCTCTCAACCATCTTGTTAAATGATAAAATTCTAGTCACCATTAGGGCAAGGTGGAATTTCCAGGATAAATATTCATTACTGAGCTTATAGGGGCTGCATAAATTAGTGTTTAGAAAGCTGCACCTAGTGGTGGCTGAAAATGGACAAAATGCAATTATACACTCACCGGCCACTTTATTAGGTACACCTGTCCAACTGCTCGTTAACACTTAATTTCTAATCAGCCAATCACATGGCGGCAACTCAGTGCATTTAGGCATGTAGACATGGTCAAGACAATCTCCTGCAGTTCAAACCGAGCATCAGTATGGGGAAGAAAGGTGATTTGAGTGCCTTTGAACGTGGCATGGTTGTTGGTGCCAGAAGGGCTGGTCTGAGTATTTCAGAAACTGCTGATCTCCTGGGATTTTCACGCACAACCATCTCTAGGGTTTACAGAGAATGGTCCGAAAAAAAAAAAACATCCCGTGAGCGGCAGTCCTGTGGGCGGAAATGCCTTGTTGATGCCAGAGGGCAAAGGAGAATGGGCAGACTGGTTTTGGCTGATAGAAAGGCAACAGTGACTCAAATAGCCACCCGTTACAACCAAGGTAGGCAGAAGAGCATCTCTGAACGCAAGTACGGTGAACTTTGAGGCAGATGGGCTACCCGCGCAGAAGACCACACCCGGGTGCCACTCCTTTCAGCTAAGAACAGGAAACTGAGGCTCCAATTTGCCCAAGCTCATCGAAATTGGACAGTAGAAGATTGGAAAAACGTTGCCTGGTCTGATGAGTCTCGATTTCTGGTGCGACATTCAGATGGTAGGGTCAGAATTTGGCGTCAACAACATGAAAGCATGGATCCATCCTGCCTTGTATCAACGGTTCAGGCTGGTGGTGGTGGTGTCATGGTGTGGGGAATATTTTCTTGGCACTCTTTGGGCCCCTTGGTCCCAAAATTGAGCATCGTTGCAACACCTTGTGAATCTATGCCACAAGAATTGAGGCAGTTCTGAAGGCAAAAGGGGGTCCAACCCGTTACTAGCATGGTGTACCTAATAAAGTGGCCAGTGAGTGTATGTCTTCATGGCTGTGCGAAGCCTCCTTTGGGGTTAAGATAATAAAATCATTGCATAGAAACACCCATGTTAAGTAATTACTACTACAGTAACTTCTCTGTGCCCGTACAAATGAACCAAAACCTGATCCCCTTAAGAACAGCAACTTTGACTTTTCCATATGGACTTTTAAAGCTTTTTACCAATAGGAATCTACATTTATTAGCAAATCTGTGGCCGTTAAATTTGCCATCTCAGCAGTCTATGACTAGAATTGGAATTTTCCATTGGACAATATTGATCACTTTTCTTGATGCATACATATATAGTGACAGTTATTGAGGATTGTCCCATTAAATTCCATGCGTTTGTTTATCACTGGTTGGGGAGGCACTAGCCACACAAAAGATGCTAACAAGCAGCATGTGGCTCCCATGCTGTGATTCTCCAGGCTTTCAAAAAAGTCACTATTTTTTTTATAGGACTAAAGTGGAAATGTTGGTGAAAACACTGGAAAAAAAGCCGCCAAATTATGTTTAATTGAGTTATGAATACAACTTAATAGGTAGTTCTTAGAAATAAGGGGTGATATGCATGAACAGTGCTGAGCCAGTTATCTGGTGTGCTTTGAGCCCCCCGAAAAACTGTCGTATCCCTGTTCTATAGATGCATGAAAAGTTGTACACCAAAACCTTGCGCATTCTGCACCAGACACATCACTTTTGAATGTGCCAAAAATATGCTATGCAAGGCATACCACACGCCCAATTTATGAACCCACATGTGACAGGTCCATACATACTGCCGAATTCTACACTCCCCTATATCGATTTCGAATTGGCGTGCCGGCGCCAAGTTTCATACATGTCGCCCAAGATGTCTTAATAAAAAAAGAATGATTATTGTAGCATTGGGAACTAAACTGGAGCCAACAAATGTTTTCAATAGGCAAATGTGTAACAAACACTTGTTACTAGTATTTCAGGATCAGACCCTTTGCTTTTCTAATACCCTGGGGTCAAATGAGAGCAAGCATCAGATGGATTATATGACTGTAAAAGCAAATCTGGGGATTTTGCTGAGAAGTATTAGATAAACGTATAGTGTGAGGATCCATGTTTCTTTTTTGCATATAATTCACCTGGAGTAGTACTAGTCTGTGGGTAGGGCCCAAAATTGATGTTTATGGTATTAAAAAATCCTTTCATCCTTTAGTTAAAGTAAATTTTTAAAAAACCCAAACGGCACTAAATATATGGGGAATTTTGGGGATACTAGTCCTTAAGTCGGGGTTCCGAGGGGGACCCCAAACTGGGGCAATCCCCCGTGTTTCGTTATGGCAAGGTCAGTGGCTTAGCCTTTGGGGTTATAGGGTAATTTTCTTTTTTTTTTTTTCCCTTTTATATCCATATTCCTCTTTTTGTTTTTTTGTATAGTTTAATAGTATAATTTCTTCCTTTTTTCTGTAAAATTAAAGTAATTTTTATAGTAAAAAAAAAGGTCAAAAATTCAACTTTGACGATAAAAGCAAATAAAAATTTCACCAACCCAATCTAATTGTGTCTTATGATAACTTCCTCACAGAGCTCCCTCACTAATTGTTCATAAGATCAAAGCGACATCTTACATGTATGAAATCGCTATCCCCTGATACCTAAGAAAAACATCTCTGCTTGAATTATTTTATCAAAAAAACACTATTTCATTCTTTTACACACAGACCTTGCTTTTCAGCTTAAGATTCTAGAATAATGCAAAGGAATTTTCTCTTCTATCCAAAACCTTTTCTTCTAAAAACCCCACTTGATACATAAAATGTTAACATAAAAAGCCCATTCGTTCTTCTATTATTTATCCTTTATATTATTTAAATTTACAGTACTTTTCACTTAAAGAGAACTAATAATTAAAAATCAACTTGAGTTAAGACGGAATAGCTTGTAACCAACATGAAAGGCCTTTAGTCTAAAGAGAATGCTACAAAAACCTTCATCTCTATTTGTGTGTGAATCTCATAATCAAAGTTTCAGTCAACAAAATTTTTGAAAAAAAAAATGAAACTGAACAAACTTTTTTCCGTCTTTGGTTTTAAACTCCCATTTCCCAGTTATGCTTCATTTGGACAGTTTTTCTTTTGCAATTTTGCTTCTTTCCCCAAAAAGAAAGCAAAAAGGGGGTTAAAAACATATGGGGTTTTTCCACTGGGAAGGTGAAACCTGAAACTTTTTTAAGGGAACTTTAATTTTGGGGCCAGGATGGAACGCCCCGCAAAAATTGGGTGTGTACGGGGGGCGGGGCGGGAGTGGGGCGGGGGGGGCCGGAAGGGCCGCCGGGGCCCCTAAACCATTCAAATTTTACGGACGGTATTTTTTGCCCCCTAGCAATTGACATGTCTTTTTCTCCCCGCCCCCCCGTATTTGTGTTAGCGGGGGGAAGAGACGTAAACCATTGGTTTCAAAGAGAACTGTGTTTCCGTAAATGACCTGGGAAAAATATTTTCGCCCCCCGTAAATTTCGCCCGGGAAATACGGAGCCCCAGATATTTATCCCCCAAAAAAAAGCTTTTTGTTTTAACATGGGCCTTAAATGTTTTCTTTTTTGTTTATTTTACCCGAAAGGGGAAGTTTACGGACATGTGGGGATTACAACCCGGGGAAAAAAATTTAAAAAGTTTTTTGGGGCCCTAGAAGGGTTTATCTTATTTTGAGGTATCTCAAATGCTGTGAGTCCCGAAAAACCCTTGGTTCTAGCAAGCTTAGTTTTGAGATTTTTTAAAGAAAATGATTCTCCCTTGTTTTTGTGATTCATTGATTTATTTAAAAATGTAGTGCAGATGAATAGGATTGGATTTGCTCGTCACCCTTCATGTTTTTGTTTTCATGTGTTCTTTTAAAAGTTCTAAAATTTATGTTTTTTTTGTTTCACCCTGGAATTTTTAACATTTCTTTTTTTTTTTTAAATTTTTGAGTGACCACTACTTTAGCAGCAGATATGATGCCGATCTCCAAACCCAGGGGTGATAGGGGAAACCCGGTATTTATTTTCAAAAATCAGCACCACCCAAAAATACTCAAAAAAAAAACCAAGGGTTTTTAAAAAACCAAAAAGAGTGTTCCCCCCGTGTTTTTGGGGAGGGCTCCCCCAAAAGGGGCCCGGGCCGATGGTAAAAATTTTGGGAACTGGGCCCCCCATACAATGGGGCCATTTATTTAAACCTAGTATCTTGGCACAAGAACCTTTTGGTTCTTTTGGGCAGCAATGTCGGGATGCAACTGCTACCTCTGTAACCCCTTACCATAGCTAAACCCCTTTATTGGACCCAAAAAGGGTAACAGCCCCAAAATAATCCATTTCCCAATAGGGGTTAAAGCAAAAGAAAGGGAAGTCCCAAAAAAAATTTACGCATATAAGGGAGACAAGGTGTGCAGCTTTTTAAACGTGTTTCTACTAACAAAATAGAAATCAGTTTTTGTTATTTTTAAGCTTATAACCCCCAAAAAAAAAGTTTTAGTCAAGTGGGGGGATGGGAAAAAAAGTTCTAGAACCTTTTTCTGAATTTTGAATGGGGGTCCTTCCCCTCATTTTTTGCCCAAAGGGTTTTTCCCCAAAAGTTTGGGTTCCTTTGGGGGAATTGGGGCACTGAGTTAAAAGGAAATTTGGGAAATTAATCCCCAAAAAATTTTGGGCCCTTCCCGCCCCTTAGCACAAACCCGAAGCAGTGGGTTATGGGAAATTTTTTAGAATTATTGACTCAGTACCTATTTGTTTCTACTGTTAATGCAAATAAGGCCATGATTCTATGCTGTATGTATGATAGGTAGGTCAAGTAAGTGGTTACCTGTAAGGGACTGCCACGGCACACTCAGAGACACAGACAATTTGAGGCCCCCTGACATGGTCCAACCTCTGTCCCTGCCTTTTGGGGAACCCGGGACCCCCTTTACCAGGTCGGCCCCAAACCAGAAGACTGATGATGCTCTGAGTAAGTGGAACACAGATGAAGACAAACACGGAACAAACAAAAGAAGTCGGGCAGGCCAGGTCAGTAACAAACGGGCAGTGCAGTACAAAAACGTGAGACAAAAGAATAACCAGGAACCAAGCAAGAGTCAGAGAGCACAGAAAGTCAAATGAGAATACAGGTGAACTATAATGGCGGAAACCCTATAGCAGGCACAGGTGACTGGAAAAGGAATCCTTAAATAGGGAACCAGAGAACACAGAACAGAGGTGATCGGTGGAAAGAACACAAAACCAGATAGGGAAACAAGACTGTCAATCAAAGAGGAACACCGGTAAACTGAAAGAGTGCTGGAGGATTCCTGGCCAGGAATCAATTAACATAAAGGGAAAGAAGGACCAGTACACACTGGTGAATAAGAATACAAGGTATTACGTTAAAAACCATGGTTTACGTCGTACCGTCCGTGGCCGGCGACCAGAGCCAAAAGCCGGGGGGGTGTCAGGCACAATCATGACATTACCATTAAAGGCAGAGATACCCAATTTCACTCTTGGAAAGAAAGTCTTTTAAAAGAATGGCACAACCAATATGGTTTCCAGCTGGGAACAGAAAGATACATGCCATGATGTATTTTCTCCTAATATTACCATAATTGATTTTGCTATAATATTGGCTATGAGACAGCAACGTGTGTCAAATAAGCTGCAAAGCGGTGAACTCCACATCTCATTGTTTGTAGTCTGCTTAGAGAACAAAGGACTCCAGGTGTGACCATAAAATAGGGAAAACCTGTTTCCTTTTTATATTTGGGTAAAATAACAATATGTAGTCCATTAATCCTACTGTATGAAATCGCTAACCCTGGACAATGGCATCATTCCCACGGTAAATGAGAAGCTACTTCTCCTGCATATTTGATTATTGATTCTGATTTATTTGATATTGTAGTCCTTTCTTTAGGGTGCTTAAAGTTAATTAACACAGATTGAATAGTTTATGCTGTGTTGATCAGAATGGAGAAATCAGGTTAAACTCTTAATAAGCTCGGTAAATAGCTCTATATTTATCATACTTTCATTTTAATTACAGAACTAGAGTATTCTGAAATCTGCATGAACCACTTGTATATTGTATCATTTGTAAATTATTAAGAAGGCCCAAGAGCTGTCATGCAGTGCTCACATGTCGAGGGGAAGCTGGAGCAGTCACAATTTAATCCTGCTAAGTATAGCATACGTAGAATTGCTTACACAATACACAAGCAAGGCGTAAACATTTTTGGCCCCCATCAGTTCAAAAATGAAAAAAAAAACACAGCCTGGTTCTCAGGATCAGTTATTACTAACATAAGGGGTAATACAAAGCACTCAAGGGGCATTTTGTTTTGCTCAAATTCACCAGCTTATCAGTCTCTCATATTCACAAGTGGGTACTCACATTAGAGATTTGGGAACTACTCCCAGAAAAGTACTCTTCCTTATTTTTGGATCATTCATGTCTGTAGCTGAGATGTTAAAAATGTGACTGATTCTGCCTCCCTATAGAAAAGGACCATTCAGAGAATTTTCAGTTATTCTGTGCAAGGCCAAACGTAAAGAGCCTCCAACAGTGTTTGGAATACAACTGAAATCGCGCAGGCGCAGTGGAGGAGTCTTTTTGCGTCCTGAACGTGAATGCATTTTTTTTTTCGTTTTGTTACAGTCGTGTTGAAACTTATTAGAAATTCTATCTGAAATGAAAATTTGAATGCACCCCTCAATGGGATCGGGCTGGATGATGTCTACAATGAAGTGCAGGTAATGGAGCTACTGTCATGAGACAGCAGCTGTTTCAACATAATGGTCCTCATTTACTATCGTTGTCTAAAAGTTAAACTAAGAGAGACATTGGGAAAATCACAGTGGCTCATGCTGATTGATAATTTGCTGCAGTTTTAGACTTGTCTAAAAATGGGATGCACTCCGATCATAGAATTTTTTAAAATTTTTAAATTTTTATTTTCTGCAAAAGCTTTAATAGTTCCAAAAAATGACAAATATAAAAGCAGACTTCAATTATATTGATCCATACATATTAACATTGATTCTAGAAGTAGACATTTCGATCTGATTTAGATCTTTTTCAATAGAATCTAAACAATTAAAAGATTAAAAACAAATGTTAGTAACTAAAAACAAACAAAAATTAGTCATTTTAGAACATCAAAGGGTTTTGCTGTTTCTTACCCATCCTGTTAAATATCATTCATTTTCCTAAGATCTATCTTTAACGGACTTCGTAATGGCAAAATATACAAATCACAAAATTTGCATATACAAAATATATATATATATGTACAGAATATTAACAGGAAATTACATATAAAATCCATCTCAATCCTATAGTAATTATGAGTCAGACATTTCAAATTTAATCAGTATTATCAAAATCTTCAAATCAATACTACACTGTCCTAATCAAAAAAAGATGTAAACTTTGTATATATCGATTAAGCAAAGCATGTGATAATCAAAAAATGTAATAATCAAAAAAATGTAATAATCAAAAAAATGTAATAATCAAATGTAATAATCAAAAATTATTACATTTTTTGATTATCACATGTTTTACTTAATTGATATATACAAAATTTAAACTTTCTTCGATTAGGACAGTGTAGTATTGATTTGATGATTTTGATAATACTGATCAAATTCTAAATGTCTGAATCATAATTACTATAGGATTGAGATGATTTTTTTTGTAATTTTCCTGTTAATATTCTGTACATATATATATATGTTTTGTATATGCAATTTTTGTGATTTGTATATTTTGCCATTACTAGGTCCGTTAAAGATAGACCTTAGGAAAATGAATGATATTTAAAAGGATGGGTAAGAAACAGCAAAACCCTTGATGTTTCTAATATGACTAATTTCTGTTTGTTTTTAGTTACTAACATTTGTTTTTAATCTTTTAATTGTTTAGATTCTATTGAAAAAGATCTAAATCAGATCGAAACGTCTACTTCTAGAATCAATGTTGTAATATGTATGGGTCAATATAATTGAAGTCGGCTTTTATATTTGTCATTTTTTGGAACTATTAAAGCTTTTGCAGAAAATAAAAATGTAAAAATGTAAAAAAATTCTATGATCGGAGTGCATCCCATTTTTCTCTCTACGTACCAAATTTTTTTGGGTGTGCACCCTCCTAGGACCAGGAGTGGCGAGGACGTACATATTTCTATTTGTCTAACTTTTAGACCAGTTTTCTATGGCTTACTTTCTACGCCAAAGTCAGGCACTTTTTGGCACAGTGTGTTGCATCGTAGCCATGCCCACTTTCCAGTGATGTCGCACCCACTTTTCTGTAAGTCATGCCCCCTGTAGACTAGTGCGCAGAAAGAATCTTAAGCCCATAATAAATGTGTCTGGGACATGTTGTGCCAAAAATGCACCACTTTTTTGGCGCATTTTAAAGGGGTTTTGCCCCGATCTAATGTTAACGTGGGATCCTCCAAAATGGGTATTTAATCACTTTTCTAAATATATGTCATTAAAAAAAAAAGTGAATCATGTGAGAACTAAAGCCTTCCTTACATGCCCTTGGTTTCCTGACAGTTTACATTAGATATGACCAGGAGCTGACAGGTGCTGATCTGGCCAGGCTTGCGTTGTTTGCACTTCTTATCTGACGGCAGGGAACATGAATGAGCTTTGAAGGGGCTGGGGAGAAAGATCTTGTATCTTTTGTATAGAGAATCCACTGGTTGTAATGTAATTATCTTAGTAAACATGCAGACACTCCCTTGCTTTATAAGGGACTGGGGAGAAAGATGTTTTGTCTTCTGTATAGAGAATCCACTGGTTGTAATGTAATTATCTTCGTTAACATGCAGACGCTCCCTGTAACACTGCTCAGCCCCCCTCCCTCTTCCCTGCAGCCAGAATGAAAGACACTGCCTGCTGAGCTTATCTTCTCTCCTGAGCACAGAAGAGGGAGAAATAAAATGCATATAGCTTGTGCACAATACAGTTCTCCTCTGTGGATTAGCCAAACAATATTTTCTCAAATACAGAGTATCAGGAACGTGCATGGGAGGTAGAGCGATGACATCACAGAGGAGATACTTGATTTTTAAACACAGAAACACAACGCTCCTTTTTTCAAGCCTCAAGAGTATCAGCCTGTTAGGTAAGGAACTCACTTCTTGGCAAAACCCCTTTAAGACACTTTTCTCATGCACGTGACTAAGCCACATGTACAGAGCCTGTAAAATAGCACCTCAGGTGGCGCCATATTTATAAAGCCTTATTCTCCTCCAGAGGAAGTTCTTCTAGAAATATATACCTCCAGCATGCACAATTTAATATGAAGTTTTTTCTATTGGGTACATACTGTAAGTATATTAGAGGAACATACTGTGCAGTATGAGCTCATGGCAGTCTCTAGGCACCATATTTAAACTGTACATAAAAATTTTAAATTATGGTCATGGGGCATGGGGCTTGTGACATGTGTAGTGATAAAGACAAGTCATTGGTCCATTTACCAAAGATGGACCACTCTACTTCTTGGTCACCAAAAATATATTCACAGCGGGGAAAATAACTTTTATACACTGCTGATTTTGCAAGTATTAAAAAAAAATTGAGAGCGAAAATTTTAAATCATAGATCCCTTTCAACGTGAGAGCCCAAATCTAAAAAAAATTACAAAAATCCATTGGTTTTTTTACAAATAAATATTTGATAGATAAAAAACAGAACTTAGGGGGACATGTATAAAAAACTATCGGGGACAAAAGATTTTCTTGTTGCCCATAGCAACCAACCCAAGCGCCCGTTTCATTTTTCAGGGGCACTATATGAAATAAAAAGGGGAAATCTGATTGGTTGCATGGAAACAAGGAAAGTCTTAGACCAAGTCATTTTTCATACATGTGGCCTTAATTTTTGGTAAAAAAACCTTTGTTTGCAATTACCAAACAATATTCCTGTAGTTCTGACCAATTTTCCCCACATGCAGCGGGGTTTTTTGGCCCCTCCTCCATACAGATTTTCTTCAAATCTTTCATTTCGAGGGGTCCTGAACTACATTGATTTTTCAGCCCTTCCAAAGTTTTCAATTGATTGGGGTCGGAGATGGTTAGCCACTTCAGGCCCTTAAAAATGCTTCTTCCCCGGAGCCACCCTTATTTCCTCGGTGTTTCAGGTCTTTGTCCTACTGGAAGACCCAGCCTTACCCATCTTCATTTCCCTTTTAAATGGGGAAGGGGGTTATGGCCAAATCTTCGATACAGGGCCCCATCCATCCCCCCTTTCAATACAGGCAGCGTCCGGGCCCCCTTTACAGAAATCCCCCCCAAAAGTTGTGTTGCCCCCCCATGTTTTCCGGTTGGGACGGTTTCTTGGGGTTGTACTCTTTTTTTTTTCCCCCTCCAAACACGGCAATGAATTTGTAGAAAAAAGTTTTTTTTGGGGTCTCATCTCCCACTGACCTTTTCTCCCCCCTATCGGATCCCCCAATGGTCTTGGCGAACTTCAAAGGGGCCTGGACAGTCGGGCGTGGAGCAGGGGAGTTTGCTTTTCCCCTCGGATTTCATGCATGATGGTCAGGTTTTACAAATGGTAATCTATGAGACTGTGTGAAACCCAGTGGGGTTCGGGGGCCCTGACTCCCACCCACCCACTGTGCCCCTACGGGCGTGCTGCCAATGGAAAGACCCCAACTGGACACAGTCCTACATACTATTCGGGGGCCCTTTAGGGGAAAAATCAGACTGTCCCGGGGGGATAAAGGGACAGGGGACGCCAAAGCCCAAAATCGGAAACAGGAGAAATTTAAAGGTAAACAAGCCAAGGGCAAAAGCAAAGGGGGTCACGCATACGAAAACGGAAAAGGAAAAAGTAGTGAGGGCAAGCCGAATCAGAAAACAGGAGTCAACAACAAAACAGGATCACAGGGGAAGCAAAGGGGTAACCTTTTTCCCGCAAGGTTGACAGGAATAGCGAGTTTTTAAATTTGGGGAAACCCAGAGCCCCCCAGCAAAAGATTGGGCGGGCCCCCGGCCCTCCTATTTCCAGTGCGCACACCCGACCTGAATTTTAAAACAGCTTCACCCTAGGAATCAGCACAGCCTCTCCCGGGGTGCCGCATGGCCAAGGGAAATTTAAACCCCGCTGTGCCTTGCTGCTCCCCCGGCGGAAAAGTGCGCCGTGACACTTGGCCCCATTCTATTTTAATATTGACCAGGGCCTCTGTTTTTCTGGGCTGATTCCTGACCTTTCTTAGAATCATCCTTACTCCACGAGGCATAGAGCCTCAGACCCAGGTGGAGAGTAGGTACTACACAAATTCCTGAACACTGTCAAACGTATGTCATTACCCTGTCAATTGACTTCCATTCATTACAGCTGTCATAAACATACTGCTCCACATTTTTATACAAACAGTACAGAAGGAAAGTGTGTGTTTTCTTCGAAAAAAAGCACCCAACCATCCTCTCAAAAGAATCAAATAACCAGGATTTAAGGGGTTGTTCCCATCTCAGATATTTATGGCATATACCATTTGGATACCTTAAGGATCCATACCTATCTTGAGAACGGGCCCCTGAAACCCTATGCATAATGGAGAATAGGTCACGCTTGAATTTTACTCTCTATTTTATTCTATGGGAGTTTTTAGTACAGCTGTACAGTGTGCTTGGCTGTATCTAGAACCTCCATTGAAATGAACAGAGAGTGCTACACAAGTGGGACCTAATCTCCTTTTTGTGCAGAGACTTTTGGTGTCCTGTTTTCAAAGAAAGGGAACTCCGCACCTATCAGACATTGATGGCATGTCCTATTAATATGCTATAAATTTCTCAGCTGGGAACACCCCTTTAAAGGGAATCTGTCGCAATGTTTTTTTTTATTTATTAAATCAAGCCCCTGATCCATATTCTTTTCCCCTCATTCATTTTTATTTCCTGATTGTAGATTTCTCTATATATGATTGTGGGGAAGACATTCTTGCTTGCACTGCTTTAACAGCAGTCAGAGAGATACTTTACAGCAGCTTCATGCCCATAGGATGCTTAAGACTGATTCTGTCCCATAGACTTGTATAGGAGAGTTTTCTAGTCATGTTATGTGATCTGCGAAGAAGTCACTCTGCAGGGAGGAGGGCGGTGAGAGCTATGACTATCTCCTCTTGTGACTGATGAATTCTGTGTTATCTATTCACATTGGTGTCTCCTTTCAGTTTGACCTTGCTTTCACTGATAATGAGCAGACACTGAAAATCTCCCTCTACAGAACAGGAAGTGTTAGACTATTATGAGGCTTAGTGGCCAAAGTGAAAACTGCAGGACTTAAAGGGGTTTTGCCACGATCTCATTTCATACCTCCTGCATCCAGCTCTTCAGCTCTGTGTGCTCAGAAGGGGGTGTGTGTGATTTGTTTGAATTGCATATCATGTGACCCAGCAGGATGACATCATCAGGCCTTTCCTCTCTGTAGTGAAAGAAAGGTCTCTTTATGTATAGAATTGTAAGTAGCTACACTGTAGATCAGAGGTAAGATTTTTGCTTTACAGCACAAGGGTCCTTGGTTCAAATTCCTGCAGGAATTTTAATGGGGATTTTTTTTTCCCTCTTTATCAATGTACAACCTGATTGAGGTTTCTTTTTTTTTTTTTATTTGCCTGTTTGACTTATTATTTAACTAGTCCCAAAAGGGCAGGAAGTAGAATGACAGCACCTGGGGTTGAACATCAGTAGCTGCCTGAGAAAAGAAGTGATTTTCTGAGGATGTGCGACCAGGGCTGAGAGCTCCTCAGCCCTGGTCGTATCCCCTGGAGACGAGCTGTAAACAATGGCTCATTAAGGGAGCAGCTAAGACAAAAACGGAGCAGAATTTTTAATAATGATGAAAGGTGAAAATGTTTATTATTTAATTTACAAACTTCCCACGTCTATTTTACTTCGTGGCAAAACCCCTTTAAGAATTATTAA
This sequence comes from Phyllomedusa bahiana, assembly GCA_025379985.1. NCBI lineage: Eukaryota > Metazoa > Chordata > Amphibia > Anura > Hylidae > Phyllomedusa > Phyllomedusa bahiana. The sequence goes on from JAODAL010002931.1 coordinate 76,956, forward strand.
AAATATTGAAAGTGATATGGAAAATTTAAAAAAAAATAACCAAAAATTCCTAAAAAATGTGTTTAACATAAAAATGTGAGTTAAACAATAGGTCATTTTTTGATGACACATTCCCTTTAAGGGTTTAATAACTATGACCATTGTATGATGGACTCTGGAATCAGTGTAACCTTACAAGGTCTTTGTCAACCATTAGTAGTACAGAGCATCCACATGAGGGAAATACAAAGTATACAGTACTGCATCACTTCCTGTCCCAATGAAATTTTACCTTTAGATCATCTTTGTTACATCAGACACTAATCAAGAGGATTAGCTAAACTTTGTTTGTGCATTAACAATAATGAAGAAAAGAGTAATTACAAGAATCAAAAGGGTTGAAATGATTTCTAGTACATAGCGCACAGTATGTTGTTGAAGTGATGTTAGAGAAATTGTGTCAAGGTGCCTGCCTGTTGTGTTCAATTTAATCAAAAAACGACTTCTGTGCGGTTTTCATTTCTTAATTAGCATTAGTAAGTATGAATGATTGTTTCAATGTATTCAAGTAAAATCACACTGTGAAAATAGCACAGTCTAAATGTATAAAGTGAAATGTCTGTGTTACACTAAAGTGCTATCAATAATAGGAAGTTATGTGGTTATAAGTGTGACACTGCACGCAGCCACAGTCAGAAATACATATAACGCTGTGATCTTCCCAAAACCAACAGCCAATTTAAAGGGAATGTGTCATCAAAAATGATTTATTGTTTAACTCCGGGTTTTGTTCAAAACCCTTTTTTAAAGAATTTTTTTTTATTTTTTTTAAAAATTTTTCCCTTCACTTTAATATTTTTTTAAAAATTGTTTAAGGCCTCAGTTTTTTACTTTGGGCCCCTAAGCCTAATAATAGTCTGACACGTCCTGTTCTGTACAGAAAGATTCTCCATTGTCTGCTCATTATCAGCACAAAGAGGGTCAAACTGAAAGGAGACACCAGTGTGAATAGATAACACAGGATCCTCCAGTCACAAGAGGAGATAGTCACAGTTCACCCTTTCACCTCCCTGCACAGTGACTTCTTCCCAGGTCACAGGCATGACTAGAAAACTCTCCTATAGAAGTGAATGGGACTTAGTCAGTCTTAAGACTCCTATGTGCATGAAGCTACTGTAAAGCATCTCTCTGACTATTAAAGCAGTGCAAACAAGGCCTAGTGGCCAAAGTGAAAACTGAGAGACTTAGAATTATTAAAAAATATTGAAAGTGATATGAAAAATTAAAACAACCAAAAATTCCTAAAAAATGTGTTTAACATAAAAATGGGACTTAAACAATGACTCATTTTTTATGACACATTCCCTTTAAGCTCTACTATCATTTGCTTATCTCATATCACACTCACATCTCAAATAGATTCTCTCTTTTCCTTAAATCTGAGCAGGTGATGGCTGACACAGACAGATTTCAACAAATTGGGATTCTTGTCTAAAAGTTAGATAGTGTAAACTTAGACCTGGCAGTCTGAGGGGTTCCAGATTTATCACAATGGTTCCTACTGTTTGATCATTTTTCACACATCTTTAGCTACTTTAGATCAATTATTAGTTAGCTCTCTATATACCTGAAATTTACACCAGAATTTTGGTACACATTGTCGAATCCAGGCCACACCCCATTTCTAATGAAGTCACCTAAGCCATGCCCCCTTGTCAGATGAGGCACAAAAGTGTCTGAAACATAATAGATGATCCTACAATAATTGTGCCATATTTTGGAATTGAATTTTACAACATATTTCTGGTGCTTCCACTATAGTAAATGTGCCCCATTCTCCTAATTTGTACAGGAAGCAAGGCTAGGCTTGTATTGCATGGTGCCCTGTGCAGTATGTTTTGTTGGTGATCACAATCAGTGTACAAATAACCAAACCCATATATCAATATATTGTGGTGTCCAAAGCCCAAATAATGTCATATAATGGGTAAATAACATATTATACTATTTTCTAAAGAAGAATGTAATACTGTGCTATGACCACCATACAAGGAAATCCCAATATCAGCCGATAACAGCACCTTATAGAGATGCAGGTCATCTAAAAGCTCCCTCATCGGCTGCCACCTATAGCTCACATACCGGGTTGGCTGCTTGTGGCATGAAGCCTCCTATTTGGGGTTAGGATATTTGTCGCCACTACCCGATTTCAGGGGACAATATTTGGTTGCATAGATTCTCCCAAGAAATGATTGTGGCTGAAATCAAATGACGATATACCATATATGTAGTACTGCTGGCGATCGTGATGTGTAGGCGCAGGCTTGGAAGTTGCAGTCTCTCCCTTTTATTGGATAACATAATTACAAAATCAAATCCTACAATGTACATCTATATACTCTGTATATAGATGTACTATCAGGGTGGCAGGTTCACCCAATTTTTATGTAAACCACCCCATATTTATGAAACAAGGCTGGACCATTGTAAACTAAGCACTTCTCCCCTTTTGTCTCCCCCAGACACCCTCATAGATTGTAAGCTCTTGCGAGCAGGGCCCTCACACCTTGTGTCTCATCTGTAAGTAGCTTTCACTGTGTAATGTCTGTCTTTTGTCTGTAATTATACCCTCTACATTGTAAAGTGCTGCAGAATTTGTTGGCGCTATATAAATAAAGATTATTATTTTTATTATTACAATGTGTTTCATGATATTTGACTTCATCGGTTAGGTAAGGTAATGGTGCTAGCTTATAAACTATCTGTAACGTTATTGCACTATCTAGCTGTTCCTTTTTTCTACATCCTCTTGAAATGATGTGCCATGATGAACTTCATACTGTAAATGACTGAATGCCTTAACAAGGAGAGATACATAGAATCCATGTAGTACCACTTGTATCTGTATAATCATTAGGTTGTGACTGATTAGAATGTAAGGTTTATACAAATATTATTTAAAGACAGAACATTTCCGTTGCCATATATTATGGAGAAATGATAGTTCATGAATTGTGCAAGTATGGAACTTACTGTTTTTTGCAACCCTAAGTACCTTGCTCCCTCCACTTATCTGTTCCATACCCTGTTATGGACATAAAAGAATGCAGAAAAGTACATTGTGTAGAAACTCTTCTTCTGTAGAAAGTGAAAGTTGTGCCAGTGTTATCCTGGCTTTCCATTTGTTTTGTTCTTTTTTTCCAAAACAGGAACGTGAATGAAGCCTTAGATATAATGTACTGTAGGGGGAAAAAATAATTTTTCGATTTTGATGTTTTTTTTAAACTATAATTATTAATATTTTTGATTATTTTGTTTAGACCAATATAAAGGAAATAAAAAAGGAAAGAAGCAGATGGGGAAAGACTGAGGGAAGAAAGAAAAGAAAAAAGGGAAGGGAATTATTATTATTTATTTTTGAGTGCCATTAATTCCAGGGTGCTGTACAAGCCAAGAGGTACAGACACATAGGGCCACATGTATGAAAACTGTCAAGGTCTAAACTCACTCTTTTGCCCATAGAAACCTATGTGCAAAAAAGTGAGTTTTAGACCTAAACAGGTTCATACATGTGGCCCATAATATAAGACCAGGACCAAATACAATAATAACACCAAATAACAAACATACAGAGAGGACTCTGCCTGAGAGAGCTTACAATCTACAAAGAATGACAGAGGGATAATAGCAAGTGAATGAAGGACAGATAGTAGTGGAGGAATAAAGGAGATATTAGAAAGGGAATGAAGGAGGGATAGTAGAAGAGGAATAAAGGAGATACTAGAAAGGGAATGAAGGAGGGATAGTAGAAGAGGAATAAAGGAGATACTAGAAAGGGAATGAAGGAGGGAGAGTAGAAGGGGAATGAAGGAAGGACAGTAGAAGGGGAATAAAGGATTGATAGTAGAATGAGAATGAAGGAGGTATTAGAAAGTAAATGAAGGAGGGATAGTAGAAGAGGAAAAAAGGAGATATTAGAAAGATAATGAAGGAGGGATAGTAGAAAGGGAATGAATTACAGTAAAAGAAGAATGAAAGATGAAGCGTAGAAGGGGAATGAAGGATGGATAGTAGAAGGTGAATAAAGGATTCATAGTAGAAGGAGAATGAAGGAGGTATTATAAAAAGAGAATGATAGAGCGATAGTAAAAATGGAATAAAAGATGAATTATAGAAAGGGAATAGAGGAGGGGCAGTAGAAAGGGAAAGGAAATATAATAAAAAGGGAATGAAGGAAGGATGGCAAAAGTGGAATGAAAAAAGGATAGTAGAAAGGGAATAGAAGAGGAATAATAGAAAGGGAATGAAGAAGGGATAAAAGAAAGGGAATTAAGGAGGGTTAATTAAGAGGAAATGAAGAAGGGATACTAGAAAGTGAATGGTGAAGGGATGGTAGAAATGGAATTAAGAAGGGATAATAGAAAGCGAATGAAGGGGGGTAGTAGAAAGGAAATGAAAAAGGGGTAGTAGAAAGGAAATGAAGGAAGGATCTTAGAAAGGGAATGAAGGAGGAATAGCAGAAAGGAAATGAAGGCTGAAAAGAAAAATGGTAAATGTTAGAAAAGTTAGGAATGAAGAATTGAGAATGAAAATTTAAGTAGGAGAGAGTAAAAAGAAAGTTAGTTATTGCATGACAGTAAAACAACAAAAACTGTCTTCCAAACTAGCAGACTCATGATGGAAAGATAATGAGGCTGATTACCTTTCTTGTAGCTTGTGATAAATTGTTAGCTGTGCTCTCTAAATGTTCTAATTGCCTCATATATTGTTAGAATTAAGGAAACCTGCTCGTCGTACCCGCCTGTAAGTGGGACTCTACCTTTAAATCATAGTTGCAGATTCAACAAATGAAGAGCTTCTGTATATTTCTCTTGTAATTAGTTAATCATCTGCGAGGAGCTAATGTATTCTGTGTGACTAAGATTTGCACTTAATCACAGAGAGCTGGGTTATGAAAAAGTAAATAAAACAGCCCGACCCTCCTTTATCATTTTAGAGGGAGAAAAATACACAACTTTTACAAATTAGATTAGAGAGATGATGCTCCGTGCATTAGGCTGGGTAAGTAGCAAGCAGCATATGAATAATTAACTTTAATTTAACCATGAAATATACAGGAATTAAATAAATTCTTTATTTTAAATTTGACAGTACAGTAAAAATCAGTTATGTAATTAACTGAGCACTTTAATGGAGTTTTTTTTCCTCTGGACCCCCATCGTCGGCTCTAATGAAGTAAGGCTTGTGGCTTGTTGGAGCACTTCTCATGTAAACATGAAACATTTACTTTAAAGAGGCTGCCCACTTTATGAAATTCCTTTTTATTAGAAGGTTTCCCCCTAAATAAACTGGTCATAAGGATCCCAGCTGCTGGGACCTCCCGGGATCAGCTACATAGGAATCACATGCTACCACAGGTAAGATGAACCAGTACATAGTGTCCATCGCAATCAATAGTCTGTCCAAATAATGTATAGCCAGGCCAGGTCCTTCCAAGAGAGAGAGACAGAAATGTTCTTTGGAGCCACGTTTTGTTCTAGATTATCGGTCTGGGTCCGGATATGGGATTATTTTCTATTCTTTTCTATTAACTCAGAGGGCCACATGTATGAACCTGTTTAGGTCTAAAACTCACTTTTTTGCCCATAGGTTACTATGGGCAAAAGAGTGATTTTTAGACCTAAACAGTTTCATACATGTGGCCCAGAATTCCTTATTAGAGTACAGAATATGAAAATAAGATTCCTAAACCAGACAACTTCTTAAATTGTTTGTTTCAGCTGATCAGCCATCTTTGTTTTATATTAAAGTGTTTGCTGGACCTCTGAATTACATTAGACCCAGCTACCACCCACGGACCACCACTTCCCTAGAGGTCTTCCTACTATTTCCCTATCAGTACAAAGCGTTGCCCACGCAAAGGGACTTTTTTTCTAGGGGAATAAAGAAAATACCGTATATACTCGAGTATAAGCCGACCCGAGTATAAGTTGAGGCACCTACTTTTGCCACAAAAAAACGGGAACGCTTATTGACTCGAGTATAAGCCTAGGGTGGAAAATGCAGCGGCTACTGGTGAATTTTAAAAATAAAAAAAGATACCAATAAAATTACATAGGCAGTTATAGGAAGTTTAATGTCCTCCATAGGCAGATATAGGCAGTTTAATGTCACTCATAGGCAGGTATAGGCTGGTATAGGCAGTTTAATGTCCCCCATAGGCAGATATAGGCAGGTATAGGCAGTTTAATGTCCCCCATAGGCAGGTTATAGGCATGTATAGGCAGTTTAATGTCCCCCATAGGCAGGTTATAGGCAGGGTATTGCCCCCATAGGCAGGTTATAGGCAGGTATAGGTCCCCATAGGCAGGTATAGGTCGTTATAGGCAGGTGTAGGCAGCTATATGTCCCCATAGGCAGGCTATAGGCAGGTAATTGCCCCCATAGGCAGGTATAGGTCCCCCTAGGCAGGTATAGGTCGTTATAGGCAGGTATAGTCCCCTAGGTAGGTTATAGGCAGGTATAGGTCGATATAGGCAGGTAGAGGTCCCCCTAGGTAGGTTATAGGCAGGTAGGCAGGTATAGGTCGTTATAGGCAGGTAGAGGTCCCCCTAGGTAGGTTATAAGCAGGTATAGGTCGTTATAGGCAGGTATAGATTGATATAGGTAAGTATAGGTCGATTTAGGCAGGTATAGGTCGTTATAGGCAGGTATAGGTCCCCCCAGGCAGGCTATAGGCAGGGATAAGTCCCCCTAGGCAGGCTATAGGCAGGTATAGGTCCCCTAGGCAGGCTATAGGCAGGCTATAGGCAGGTATAGGTCCCCCTAGGCAGGCTATAGGCAGGTATATGCAGGGTTTTAAAACAAAAAAACCCACTTACCTCGCTCCCCGCTGCTCCACCTCCCACGCGCTGTCCTGCATCTTCTCGGCACAGAGTGCGTGATGTCATCAGGCCGCGCACGCAGCGTGATGACACACACTGCCTGTGCCGAAAACTCCGGACATCCGCGAGTCTGCAGCCGCCCGGAGTCAACTGCGGAGCACGGAGCACTCGCTCTGTGCCCCGCAGTGGTATCTCTTCACCTTTATGCGCTCCGGAGCAGTCGCATGCAGGGGAAGAGATCGCTGACAGCGCCTGGGCCACCGCAGTGCCCGGACACTGTGCGCTGTACTTGGCCTTCAGTTATATGCGCTCCCTGAGGAGCCGCATATAGCTGAAGCGTCCCTATCGGCACTCGGGCCATCGCAGCGCCCGAGCACCGACCGTGACTCGAGTATCCGCCGAGGGGGGATTTTTCAGCACATTTTTTGTGCTGAAAAACTAGGCTTATACTCGAGTATATATGGTATATACATTTTTTTATTGCTTTTCAGTGGCTTTTGTTTAGAGATAAGGGCAGATGAAAGGCTAGATAAATAGACAGACACACAGACAGATAGATAGCTCTAGATACGATAGGTAGATAGATAAATAGAGACGACAGATAGATAGATAGATAGATAGATAGATAGATAGATAGATAGATACGATAGATACGATAGATAGGAGATAGATACGATAGATATAGATAGATACGATAGATAGATAGATAGATAGATAGATAGATAGATAGATAGATAGATGTAGATACGATAGGTAGATAGATAAATAAATAGATATGATAGATAGATATAGATAGATAGATACGATAGATACGATAGATAGATGGAGATAGATATGATAGATAGATGTAGATACGATAGGTAGATAAATAGATAGATATGATAGATAGATATGAGATAGATAGATAGCTATGGGATAGATATGATAGATAGATAGACAGATAGATAGATAGATAGATAGATATATAGATAGATAGATAGATAGATAGATAGGAGAGAGATAGATACATAGATAGATATGATAGATAGATAGATAGATAGATAGATAGATAGATGATAGATAGATAGATAGATAGATAGGAGAGAGATAAATAGATAGATAGATAGAAGATAGATAGATAGATAGATATGGGATATATATGATAGATAGATAGATAGATTCTCAGATGGCTTGCCTTAGTGTTTATTCATATTCCATGTTTCCTTTATTAGTTTGTACATTTGTGTAGTTGATATATGTTCACACGGCGTGTTGGATCCGATTTTAAATGCGTGTTTGGATATTTGTTTTGGACCCTAAACTGACCCAAACACGCATCTAACAATGAGCAGTGTGATGTTACATTGCTTTCAATGTAAAACACGCATCAGCGTGCAGACAAGTTATCCCCGATGCGTGTTTAAATGTGTCTTTCTGATGCACCTTTCGGACATGTCAATTCTTGATCCGTTTGCCGTAGCAGACGGCCTTTTTAAAACTAAAGGGTGCATTTCTGCTGCAGCAAAAACTCATCCAAGCATGCACCTGTATGTAGGATGCGTGTTGGATGCGTTTTGGATGCGATTGATGCAGTGCTTTTGAATGCGTTTTTCGGCTCCAAAATGGATCCAAAACCGGATCCAACACGTCATGTGAACATACCCTAAGGGAGGACTGCTATCTCTGGCAAGGTTCTCCTACGAGTCCTACACATGTCATCTCATGATTTTACACCATTCTGCCCATAATTGCACCCAGTAAATCTCTACCAGTACCAAAGCTTGATACTCTACTATCGCTAACCTCACTGTGTGTTCCTGGATATAATGGAGAAGATTTATCAAAACTAGTATAATGGAAAGTTGCTGATTGCTGCTTTAATTTTCTAAGAGCATTTTAATAAGAGCTAGAATCTAATCGGTTGTTATCCGTTTTGCATAAACCAGTTTAGATGACTCTCCACAATGTCTCTTTACCTCATGCATCATTTCCTGTCTTATACAGAAATTACATTTTAATGGATGGGGAACATATCAAATTCTAAACATTTATTGATGTTAATCTATTGACAAGAGAAAATTACAGTAACTGGAGGAGATAACGCTGTAGGAAATGTTATTGTAGTGTTGTCTACCAGAATATGACTAATTAAATATTTATTTAAGCAAAAGTACAGAATAGCTCCTTATAGCTCCTTGTCTTCATATGTGACCAAAAATTTAGATGAAGTAAGCTATGTGCTCAACCCTTAAAATTCTGAGGCGCTATCCTGCTTTCAAGGAAGCTAGTTTGAAAATACACGATGAGCGAAATACTAAGTTTGACGCTACAGAAGAAGGCTACGTATAGCAAAAATAATAAATCAGACAAAAAAAAGATCCTTTTGCTTATTAAATTTCGTAGTTGGTCAAAAAAAATATAAATCTACAAATAAATTCTCAGGAAATACTAAAATCTCTTTCATGAATCATAAAACACACTTGGCTATGTTCACACGGCTTATTTCGGGGCGTATTTATGGACGTATTTACGTCCGCAAATACGTCCTGAAATACGTTTCAATTAATGAACATTAAGATAGCATTGATTCCAATGTAAAAAACCGCCTCATCATTCACACGAGGCGTATTTTCGCGATGTATTTGCGGACGTAAATACGTCCGTACATACGATCGTAAAATTAAGTCCCCTGTTACTTAGGCTATGTTCACACGGGTTAACTGCGGGACGTAATTACGCCCCACAGCTACGCCGTGTGACCGGGGGCGGGGCAGGAGTGGGGGAGGGAGTGGGGGGGCCGGCACTTCGCCGGCCCATAGACAATCATTGCTAGCGGCGCGTACACGCCGCTGGTAATTCACATGTCAATTATCTCCCCCCTCGGCGCATTCGCCGAGCAGGGAGAGGAGACGTAATCCATAGTTCTCTATGAGAACTGTGGATTACCGTAATGAATGGCCGTTTTCAGCCCGTAATTTGCGCACTTCGGCGCGTAATTACGGACCGAAATACGGCCCATTTTAAGCCGTGTGAACATGGCCTAAGGCTATGTTCACACGGCTTATTTCGGGGCATATTTACGGACGTATTTACGTCCGCAAATACGTCCCGAAATACGTTTCAGATACGTGTCACAAAGTGTGGCACGTATTTCGCGTCGTAAATACATTCCCCATTCTTTACTAAGGGGATTTACGTGCAAATATGCCTACAATAAGTGACAGGGGACTTAATTTTACGATCGTATTTACGGACGTATTTACGCCCGCAAATACGTCACGATAATACGCCTCGTGTGAATGACGAGGCGTATTTTACATTGGAATCAATGCTAATCTAATTGTTCATTATTTGAAACGTATTTCAGGACGTATTTGCGGACGTAAATACGTCCGTAAATACGCCCCGAAATAAGCCGTGTGAACATAGCCTTATTGAGGCGTATTTTGCAACGTAAATCCCCATAGTAAAGAATGGGGAATGTATTTACGACGCGAAATGCGTGCCACACTTTGTGACACGTATCTGAAACGTATTTCGGGACGTATTTGCGGACGTAAATACTTCCGTAAATACGCCCCGAAATAAGCCGTGTGAACATAGCCTAAAGCTAAGACCCTTGGTTGAACTTGATGGACGTGTATCTTTTTTCAACCCCACTATGTAACTATGTAGCCAGTAAGCCTCAATGGGATAAAACTAAAGAAATTATGACCGGCATGCCACATTTACTAATTTTACTTATTCACTAATTTTATTTACTATATTTTACAGTAATTGTGCCAATTATAGTAAAATATAAGTAAATAGGGTTTTGAAAACAAAATCCTCAAAAGTGGAATTTTTCTACATGGCAAAGAGCATGCTGTGGATTTTCTGTGGATGTGCAGAAGATTTCATCCATTTGATGTATAGGAATGAAGGGCGACATGTAGGAAGATCGGCGCGTCGAGGCGTCCAACTTCAGGGGTTTTTTTGTGAAAACTGCGCCTGATTTATGTCGGCGCCCGAAGTGCGCTCATAAATGCGGTGTAAAGTTCCCTGCGCCTCGCCTGTGTGTGAGGCGCATCGCGGAACTTAGGCGCATAAGGAATGCGCCTAACATGTATTAAGTTTAGAGACAGGCTGGAAATCAGAGATAAATCATGAAGCATGTCAGTGAAGAGCAAAAATGTATTTATGCTTTTTTCACCTTTTATTCTATTTAGTATATACAGCAAGAGCCAGCACAGCACAGGTCTTGCTGGGACCTGTGGTCCTCCAAGCAGGATTTCTATGTTCCCAGGGCTTATTTCGGGTCAGATTTACGGACGTATTTAATGTCCGCAAATACATCACCAAATCAGCCTAAAATAATGAACAATTAGCTTAGAATTGATGCCAATGGAAAATATGGATGTATTTGCGAACGTATTTACGTCCGCAAATACATCTGTATTTTCCATTGGCATCGATTCTAAGCTAATTGTTCATTATTTTAGGCTGATTTGGTGATGTTTTTGTGGATGTAAATACGTCCGTAAATACGACCCAAAATAAGTCATGGGAACGTAGAAATCCTGCTTGGAGGACGACAGGTCCCAGCAAAACCTGTGCTGTACTGGTCTGTATATACTAAATAGAATAAAAGGTGAAAGAAGCAAAAATACATCTTAAATTTTTGGTATTAAAAAAGACAAAAATTAACATCAGTACAACATCTTCATTGGCTTATTTAATGTAAAATTAGTTTAATTTTCTCCGTATTTTTAAGACCTATTATTGCTGATATTTCTTTCTTTTGAGATCTTATATATATTTCCTTTAATTTTAAATGATCAACTTTTTCAATACATTGAATTCGTTTTTATACAACTTTGATATTTATCTTTATTAATGAATTAATTTTATAGACAACTCTTTTTTATTAGTGTATTGTTGTAACAGAAGACCTAGAGCACATTTTGCCCCATTAAAATAAGTTCTAGCTTCACTGCACCTCCTCCTCCGACTCAGGTAGACCCCATTGAACTAGGTCTGCCTGTCGGAGCTGTAATGCGCCTCACTTTGCCGACCGGCATTCATACATTCCAGAGCATTCGAATCTGGCGCGTCCCGCCCCCAGAACGCCCACTGCACGCCCCTTTATGTTAGGCGCATTCCAAGGTGGCGAAGCTTGCGCCTAACATCGCATTTAAGCGTCCAACAGCGGAGTCGGCACAGTGAGGCGCAGTATCCGCCTGAAAACAGGCGGAAAGCCCGATCATACATGTCGCCCGAAGTCTGCAGAGAAAGTTTTGTGTTTTTCCAACAAAGCATGCGGACGTGTCAGGTAAAATATAGACAAATTTTATTAAATACTTACACATAAACACAAGATACTGGCAGTGCAAGGTGGCAAAAAGAGAGACACATTGGCGGTATAGCCTACGCGTCTCAGGCGGTTACCATCCACCCTTAGTCTAGGAATGAAGTCTGCAGTGAATCTACAGCACAACTGGTTGCAAAATTGCCATTTAACCCCTGTATCTGTTGCAGCAGAATTTGTGGCAAGATCCAAAGTGGAAAAAATCTACTATGCCTGAATGCATGATAAAGGTGTTGTTTTATAAAGATAACCAATAACACCAATAACAGCTGTCCTGGCCATAGATGCTTCAGTGAAAATGCTGAATTTTATGCTGGCCCTTCAAATAAGTGGTCAACTACAGTGGGAGGCACAATGGCTTCTAGAGGAGCTCCCCCATTTGTCCATTATATCAGCAGAAGTTCCATTTATATTATCAAAAGATGGCTATATCCAAAGTCAGTGATTATATAGCACATTTTGTAACCAAGTAATGACTGTAGGACAATCCAAAACAAAATATTCCTTTAAAATATAACTCTTAATTAATAACACAAAAAAATAAAAATCCTTATTAAGTACGGGACAACATCCAAAATAGCCTACTTTCTTTCTCCTATGTCTCTTAGACTAGTAGGCATCCCTTCGCGGAGACCCCGCCCCAACAAGGGCGACCCCGCAGTGCTCCTCAGCTCCTCCCTTCCACTGACCCTATATATAGTGTATGTAGAAAACAAACAAGGCCAGGGGAAAAAGAGTCGATAGTACTATCACAAACACTAAAGTTTAGACAAGATGTAGTGTAAAATGCCAAAATACTATCCCCAAAAATCAATATCCTCAGACGCGTTTCATCCCGATCTCAGGGACTCTTCAGTGGGGTCTAAATGGGATATACACACTACTAGACATTATAGAATCCACATTATCAATCATACATGAAAATAGTATATAGTACCTCCAGACAGGTATGTCTCAGATGGTATTGCACAAGCTAGTTTGCTGATGCTTCAGGGCTAGTTTGCTGCTCAGGGGCTAGTTTGCCTCCTTCAGGATGGAACCACTTGAGTGTTAGTGTGTCCAATGTCCCATATTTTTTAGTGTTATTAATTAAAAGTTATATTTTAAAGGAATATTTTCTTTTGGATTGTCCTACTGAGGTAGTGTTATTCCTGTATTTTATTTTGATGGAAATTGGATTTTTGCAAGTTATGACTGTACCTATTTCAGTTGACTACCATGTATGTGACAGGACTAGTCAAATTTCAATAAATTGTAATGTATGGTTGATTGCATAGGAGGTCATTTAGATAGTCAAAGATAGAGGTTTATCGATAATGGTGACTGAAGGAACTTTCAACTTGACATTTCTGATTATCCCGATCAACTCCATTAAGAAAATGGCAGAAGTGCTAATGAAGCAATTTAGGGCCACATGTATGAAACAGTTTTGGTCTAAAACTCACTTTTTTTCCCCATAGAAACCTATGGGAAAAAAGTGAGTTTTAGACCAAAACCGTTTCATACATGTGGCCCTAAATCTTACTTATTGTCCAGTTAGTATCTGTTTTATTAAATAATACCAATGTGATGGACTATAATCAACTTACACAGTCCATAAAATTGTGTTGTCCAAATTGAGACACTGGTGGTAGATATTGTTGTCAGGATTTTGGGTGGTCCGTGGATCATTGTTCTATACCCTATAGCTTAGACACACAGAAGCTAAAAGCTACTTCTATGCTACTTAATTAAGCTACAACTAAGTCAACATCATTTTCTTGAATAACAGTTAAAGCTGAATTCAGTCGTCAATAGCGTCCACCAATCCGAAATCAGGAAGCAAAACCGGTAAAGAAGGGGGAAAGTGAAAAGAAAAACTGCTCAGTGGGTTGCTGAAAGTCAGAATTATATGAAAGAGAAACCCATGTGTCAGTCATCACCTGACGTCCTTGTCTTGCATGTCACTGCCATGTGGTTGCACGGCAGGAAAAAAAGGAAAGCTAAAAATCTTGTCCCCAATTCAAACTGCACAGCAGGGAGAGGGGAATCCCTGTTGTGTGGGTCAAGAGGCTGTTCTTTTCAGTCATAGTTTTTATTTAAGGGCTGGTGAATGGATTATGAGTGATAAAAAGAAGTCATACTGAATCCGTTATAGGGCGGCGTTTTGTCTTAACATTACAAGCAGCTTATACGTAGCATGCGGCTACAGAATCGGAAATTAATTTATTATTTTACATTGAATATTTTTCTCCAATAAATATAGCATTCACATTTTATTTTTTACATGCATTTTTAAAAATATTTCTTAACTGGATTTGATTGGTTTTTGATTGATTTTTTTTTATTTTAAATTTTTCATTTAGTACATTAAATACATTTTATTCAGCAGAAAAAAAATCTATAAACTGTATCAAATTAACCTCAAATTGACAGCATTTCTATTTAATTAATTTACTTTTTTTCTCATAACATAATGGACCACATGTATGAAAACAGCTTAGGTCTAAAACTCACTTTGTTGCCCATAGGTTACTATGGGCAAAAAAGTGAGTTTTAGACCTAAATCGTTTTCATACATGTGGCCCATAATGTTATATTTAATATTATATATGTATGTGTAAGAATATTGCGCATAGCAAAATGTACTGTCTTAATTTTACCGATATTCCTGACAATCATTGTTTTTTCTCACTAATCACAAGTTAAGGAGTAAATGTTATCATATTGTAAAAAATAAAAAAAGTTTTAAAGATTCAAAAATTAGATTCTAATATTTTGACACACTATATGATTATTATTATTGTTATTATTATTATTATTGTTATTATTATTAGTATTATTATTGGTATTATTATTGTTGTTGTTATTGTTAATATTATTATTGTTGTTATTATTATTAGTATTATTATTATTGGTATTATTATTATTTTATTGTTGTTATTATTGCTATTATTATTGTTATTATTATTGTATTATATTATTATTATTGTTGTTGTTATTCTTATTGGTATTATTATTATTGGTATTATTATTATTATTATTATTAATATTGTTGTTATTATTATTATTATAATATGATATTTAATGAGCTGTATCAAACAACTATATAATAGGAAGAAGTTATAATATTTCTACAAAGAGTCAAAACTTGTAACTTATAAAAAGTTGTAAGAAAAACAAGTTAAATAGAAGATAAAACTATAGGCCAGATCATTATATAATTCAATTACTAAGGTAATAATCCACATCAGATAAGAGAAAGGACAGATAGGTATAAATTCAGCACATTACTAGTCCCTACAGCATGAAGGGGGTTAATTAGTTACACAGATCCGAGCTGTAAAGTTTTCTAATAGTGAGTGATTTCTTTTCTATTAGGCTTTTGAACATCTTTGTTACATGGTTTTGTCAAGCGTGTATGGATCCTATTTGCATGTGTTAAGCTCCCTGTGTGGTCTTTGTGGCAAGCTTGTAACTGTTAAAAATGACTTGTTAGGAAGTGTGTATACTCTTCACGTCTCTCTCTGGCCCCCCTTCCAGAAAGGCTCAGTTGGTCCTGTAAGCTTTAACTAGAGAATCCACCTGAGCCCTGTACTCAATTAGTGCTTAATCTCACTGCAATGACCACTGTGTTACAATGCAGTTTCCTTGTTTACTCCAATTAAAACAAGAAAAAGCCTTAAATAAAGAAATCACTTTCTCCTTTTTTTTGTTTTTTTTGTTTTTCAGCCTTGAGAATTTCATTCCTAGGTTCCTATAGTGATTTTAGTTTCTTTACAGATACAGTCTAGCTCAATAAACATCCATCAAACTCATTAAAAACTTTAAGCTCTCAACCAATATTTTCTCTGCAGATTGCTTAACATTTCACACTGTGATTGCTATGTTATTGAAATGCTAAAAAAAAAACTACAGCAATAACACACAAATGAATTTAGAGAAAGTAAAAGCAATGTCTGGGAAAAGTTTTATCAAATAACAAAAACGTGTCTGACATTATGTAATATTCTGTGGAATCAGAAGAATGAACCAACTGAAAATAGTTTTTCTTTGCAATTTTTTAATGTTCTTTTTTACTTTTTTGAACATTTTATAGCTTTATAGATGGATACACTAGCCTGGCTTGCTCTATTAAAATGGGTTGAAACCTTCACATGACCAAAACCTTAGTTTAATTTGTATCTTAAAGGGGTTGTCTCACTACAAGGATTGCTTTTTATGTTAAAGATCTTGCAAAAACAAGTCACCTTGCAATATGTGTCCATTACCGGTGTCCTACCTATTCCTAGATATCCCCTCTTGTATGGGCTGCATCAGCTCCACAGGTCGCTATAGCTACAGACCTGTTTGATCTCTCCTGATAGGCTGCCAGCACTAGTTGCTATAGCTACAGACCTGGCGTCTACTGCAGCCTACTGGAAGCTAGTAAACACGCCCCTGAATTCAAAATGAAACCAAGACAACAGGACTGAGGTAAGAGGAATCAATGTAGTGAGACAATCCCTTTAATTTTCTTGAACCAAATATAATTTGAAAAAGTACATTATAGAGTACAGTGTTTCCCAGTCCTGTCCTCAAGAAACCCCAACAAGCCATATCTTGAGGATTTCCCATAGAGGAAAAAAAAAGAATGAAATAACCTGTACGATCGTAAAGACATCTTTGATACATGACCTGCTGGGGCTTCTTGGGGCTGGAGTGGGAAACATTGACTTGGTGAATACCAAAGAAAATACCAAAACTCAGCACTATCTTTATAGACCATTTTCCAAACAGACTGATCTACTGGTAACTGCTATGCAAGTATGTCAGTGTCTTAGGGCATGTCCCCATGGCACGGTTTGCGGCCAGTTTTTCAGACAGTTTAGGTTTTGCAACACAACGGGCTTCTATGGAAAACCCGTGCAGCAGTCCAGTGCAGCAGTTTTTCAAACCGACGGCCACCCGAAAAACATTCTACATGTCCGGTTTTTGGACGGAATATGAGCATGTGAATGGGAAGGGGGAGGGCTTTTTCCGCTCATCGCTGAGAAAAGCCGTCCCACAGCGGCCGTGAGGATGGCACACAAATCGGACAACTACCGGTTGGATAAACCGACCCATATTTGTCCATTGCCGTGTAAACGGCCCCTTATTGTTGATATATATGTTGCATTTTTGCACATTTATCCTGTATGTTTTTGTAATACAGGAAAATATTTTCTCTGGAATTTTAACACAGGTAGTGAAGTATGATTTTAGAATATTTGTTAACTTCACAATTGTGTCACAATTAAATAGTCATAAAATATGAAATGAATCTATTTTACATTTTAATAGTGATGATCCATTATAAGCAGAAGATAAAAACTAAGGGCCACATGTATGAAACGGTTTTGGTCTAAAACTCACTTTTTTCCCCATAGGTTTCTATGGGCAAAAAAGTGAGGTTTAGACCAAAACATTTTCATACATGTGGCCCTTAATGTTGAACATGGTGTGCCTTCCTCACCATTGCCGAAAATTGTTAGAACTATTTGCGCAGATTGAAAATTGCCCCCTACTCCTCAGTCACAACAATTATGCTCATGTAAATTCAAGAACTCATATACAGAGATCACATAGAGGTGAGGCTCATACTGCAATTCTGATACTATAGTTAATACATATAGCAAAGGGACTACCTTTACTTTTTGTGTTTCAAAGTTATAGATTCTTCCTTTTTATTGTTATAGTCATCTCACAGGCACCCAAGACACTGGTTGGCAGGAGCTGGGTTGTATTACACAACCATGCTGCTAGCACAACTGCTGGGATCAGAGTTGTAAGCTGTTAGTGCTATGATCAAACATGATCACAGAGCTGTAAAAAAATTAAATAAAACAGTGATACCTTATAATGGTGATCAACCATTATCGACCAATCTCTAATCTGCCCTTCATCTCTAAACTCCTGGAACGCTTGGTCTACTCTCGCCTAATCCGCTATCTCTCTGCTAACTCTTTTTGACCCGCTGCAATCATTTTTCCGCACCCTACACTCCACAGAAACTGCTTTAGTTAAAGTCTCAAATGACCTCCTAACAGCAAAATCTCAGGGTAACTACTCATTGCTGCTTCTCTTGGATCTCTCTGCAGCGTTTGACACTGTGGATCACCATCTTCTCCTCAGCATACTCAGCGCCATTGGCCTCCAGGACACCGCTCTCGCTTGGTTCCCTTATTGTGGCCCTTATTATTTCTCGTCTTGACTCCTGTAACTCCTTGTTTATCGGTCTCCCTCTGTGCATACTCTCCCCTCTCCAATCTGTCCTGAATGCAGCAGCCAGGCTTGTCTTTCTTTCCAGCCGCTATACTGATGCCTCTACCCTGTGTCAGTCACTGTACTGGTTGCCCATTCACTACAGGTTACAGTATAAACTCAGCACTCTCACCCATAAAGCTCTCCACAGCGCTGCACCCCCCTACATCACCTCCCTTGTCTCTGTCTACCACCCGACCCGCTCTCTCCGCTCTGCTGCTGATATCAGGTTACACTCATCAATCATCCGAACCTCCCATGCCCGTCTCCAAGATTTCACACGTGCGGCACCAATTCTCTGGAATATGCTACCGCGGGCGATCAGGCACATTCACAACCCTCATAGTTTTAAGAGGGCCCTGAAAATACATCTTCTCAGGCTGGCCGACCAAGATTCCTAACTGCTATCACACACATTTGTCACTCCCTACACTAGGGCCCTCACAGGCACTTATCTGTATATAGATGTACTGTGTGGGTGGCAGGTTCATCCATTTTTCATGTAAACCACCCCCTATTTATGAAACATGGCTGGACCATTGTAAACTTAGCACTTCTCACCGTTTGTTTACCTATACCACCTAATCAGATTGTTAAGCTGCACTCGAGCAGGGCCCTCACACCTTGTGGTCTCATCTGTAAGTACTTCTAATGTGTAATGTCTGTACATTTACCCTTTGAATTTGTAAAGTGCTGCGGAATATGTTGGCGCTATATAAATAAAGATAATCATCAACGGTTCTAGTGACATAATAACTGGTCAGCATGATCGCACAGACAGTCCAGGACCAGACAAACCTTGCAATGCACAATAAGCTGACATACAGAAGTATTTTAATATTAATGAAATAAAAAGTTATTATGGGACAAAAAAAACTAAACAAATAAAATACATAAAAAAATGTTTTATTCAATAAAACAATAGAACTTAAATATCCAAAACATATTTGGTATCACATGAGTTAAACAGCCTGTAATTTAAATATATTCAATTCATTTCGGTTAGTCATGAATAAGGTTGAGGAACAAAAGATATAAATGCAAACATACTACAAAGTGGTAAAAATGGGAAGTACAACATGCTCTTAGAATGCCAGGTAAGACATGTCCTTGAAAACCACAAATAGTGCACCATTGCAAAATGAAATTGGAGGATGTTGCTGGCGCTGGCCAAGAAATTCTACGGCATCATGAATCATTTTAGACTTGTTTTTATTTAGGTGCAATAAATTACATATTTTGGGGTTTCCCAAGCCCTTTCCTTAGGTGAGACACAATATTTACAGGCAAATTCAATTTTACAAACCGAAAAGAAAGAAAACACCTGAAGTGGCCACCAAAAATGTATCTGGGTTATAGTTTAAAGGTAAGAAGGTGATGTGGTAGTGCTCAAGATACAAAGGGCCACATGTATGAACCTGTTTAGGTCTAAAACTCAATTTTTTGCCCATAGGTTACTATGGGCAAAAGAATAAGTTTTAGACCAAAACCGTTTGGTTTTAGACCAAAATCATGTGTTTCGGGAGCTCGCGCTAATCAGCGAGTACTCCTGAGGCGCGGGAGGGGGGGGGGCTGGCAGGCCGCCGGCCCCATTGACGTGCATTACTCGCAGTGCGTAAGCGTCGCGGAATAAATGACATGTCACTTATCTCCCCGTGTTGACATACGATCGTAAATCTTAGTTCTCTATGAGAGCTATGGTTGACATGTAATTGCGGCGCGCATATCGCCGTGTTTCTAAGCAGCAAATCCGCGCGAAATGGCGCCGCCAATTACGCCGTGTGAACATGCCCTATTACTTTTTTGAGTATCATTCTTTGGCAGTCTTTTTTTTTTATCGATAAGAATGTGTTTGTGTATATGAAGTGTACAAGTCTACTTACATACTGTAAAGAAAGGGTTGGATCAACCCAAAAAATATAGTTTTATGCACCGAAATAAGGATACACGGCGTGATGTGTTAGTCAGTTTTCAGATTTTGAAACTGTCTGAAAACCATCTGTCAAAGATCCCCATAGACCAA
This sequence comes from Phyllomedusa bahiana, assembly GCA_025379985.1. NCBI lineage: Eukaryota > Metazoa > Chordata > Amphibia > Anura > Hylidae > Phyllomedusa > Phyllomedusa bahiana. The sequence goes on from JAODAL010002931.1 coordinate 97,429, forward strand.
AAAAAATCCAAGCTGTAGTCTTCACAGCTCGGATTCTCTGATGGTCTGATTTCAAATCCGTCTAAAAACTCGGAACATGTACATTCTTCTGCACGGGTTTACGGTGGAAAATGTACTGTTCAATGTGTAGGAGGATGCTCGAATCCGCAAACCGTGGCCAGAAACCGCCCCCAAAACTATTCATAAACAATAAAGTACTAGTCAAATTCTAATTTAGAATCTTACCATTATTCTCTCTATGCCGTGTGGCTGTAACCTAAAAGTAATTTTAAAATCCATGGACTTATAGGGACACTAAACACTTTTTTCACATACTGACAAGCAATATGCAACTGTTATATAGATTTTTGTTTAATTGTGTTTTTATGTATTTTTTTTTAAACTTCCCTTATGTACATTATTCTCTCTGGCCAACCCAACATATATAATTATTCTATCCTAACCATTCTTAAATATATCTTACCACAAACATTATACATATTACATACCAATACAAAACACATCAAACCACTCAACACCCACCCATACCCTCCCCCCTATACCCACAAAACCAAACCATACAATCAATATCAATAACAATAAAACAACACAAACAATTATCTCTCTCCCCACCATCTAAAAACCAAACATACTAAACCAACACTAAATACCCTCTTTATAACACTCTCAATACTCCTCATCCCTACCCCTATCTAATATACATCCATCCCCCCCCATAAACACCTATACCTCCTCTCAACAAAACACATACCAAAACCAATCAATTCCATCATCCATTCCCACTCCATATCCCCCCCCCCCATACCCCACCCCACCTAAACCCCTCCCCCAATCCACAATCCCCCCCACCACAAAACCTTTCCTATACCCAACACATTTCCACCTCCCCATACCAACCACAAACCCCTCACATTCACACATCAAATTCCTTCTCCCTAATTCCTCCTCACCACCCCCACATTCCCCACCTTTTCAACCATCCTAATATCCCCCTCCCCCCCCCCCCACTCAACCCACCCACCCTCTCCACTCCCCATCCACCCTTACCATCTTCTAAAACACACCCTATACCCCCATCAACCCCCTCATTTTCCCCAACAAAAACAATCACCAATTAACCTAAATCACCACCCAATCCAATACCCATCAAATTCCTATTTATATTTTGTACATTATACCTCGCTGTTCACCCCAACCTGATTTTGTGTATCCTTCACCCCCCTACCCCCCCCTCCCCATATCATACCATCCAATGACCCTCAATTCAATGTGTAAAATTGTGTGTACCGTTGACCCTCATCCACACATTTTTAAAATCCCCTCATACCATATATCCTATGTTCACACCCCCCATTTACAAACCACCCAAGTAGACTACCTCCAAAAATGTCAACCCCCCTTTCAATTCACACTCATGTTTATCTACCCTCCCTCATCACCTACCCCAACTAAACATCCCTAAAACCCACTCCGTCCGCGCTTCACTTTCCCATGCCTTCTCATCAAAAGTTGCCTTGCGTGTGAATGTCTATAAATCCAACAAAAAGTTCATATCTCCCATGTTGTGTGTGTGTATCCCACCCCTAGTCACACCTCTCACTAATCAATCTGTTGATCCACTATTCTTGTGTATCAGTTCATCGCTGTTGCTAATCAGATATAAGTGTTGATATTGAAGACCACATGTCTATACACGATCTGGCAACAAAAGTGTTAGTATGAGAACATTAGTGCAAACAATCTAACCCCAATCCTCCTCACCCAAACAACTACTCAGACTACATCACCGCGTCAACTAATAGAACATCCCTCCAGAACCTCATACAATTAAATATAAATAGTGACTGAGTACGTGAACACCATCTCCTCACCTCTGAGTGTGCCAGTTCCTCACTCCGCAATCCTTGTTTCACTCACCACGATGACCTGTTCGCCCATGAGTATGCCCCAACATCCCATAATCACCTTAAAACCATATGATCAAGTCCTCACCACAACTAATTGCCCACCTGCTTCGTGTGTTGTGCTCACCTAGATCTGCCAGTCCCCTCAAAACACTACCACCTATGTTTGTACCTCGACCATTCCACCGATAACACTTACTCCGTGCTAACACTAGTCCAGCCCTCTGAGACCCCGCATTGTGTCTCGCCCATGTACCAAAGAAACCCACATACCAACACTATGTCCACCATATAATATGAACAAGACCCCACTACCATAATACACCACAATATCATAGCCCTCGTTGTCCCTCTGAAATCAACACTCGTGCATAGATCCTGCCTTCCTAACAAATCCTGTTAGAGCTAACTCATGAAAAGATGTTTTGTTGTGATGTGTCATAACCATCATAAACACTCTCTTCCACACAAGTCAATATAGATACGACGCACCTCACCACACTAACTATCTCTTTTGAATAAATAGCACGTGTAAAACTACACTCCATGTCGTCACAACTCATATCATTCTGCTTGAATGTATAGAGCACCTATTCACATGCCTCGATCATCACATATCAGACCACTCGTATCTCACCCTTCTACGCCTGTCCCCCTAAACAGATATACCTACAACAAATGACACACTAATCCATCGTGCCACTCCCCCTCCCACAGTACAGTGTGTATCCACTGTATGTACACATATTGAACAAGGTGCGACCAAATGTCACATCTTGCACACTGTTGAGAATCTAGATCTATACCATCTCCTCGCTCTCATACACCACACCCCCCACGCCCAACGATCCCCCCAGCACCATCTCTCTCCCCCATAAGCGTGCCCTCCCCTACCAACTACTCCTAGACGATCATCCGTGTGTGCCCTATCCAAGTCTGCCTGAGTCACACCCTACAGCAGTGTGTGTCAAACTCATACATCCGTGTCACCTGTCACACCCCTAAACTCTTCCCACATGTATATACGATATCAACTGAATGTTCTCACATCGACCTTTGGAAGTCTACTCTGCTATATCACAACTCATCACCCACACCCTTAGTAATCTCTGCCATGTCATTATTGCCTCGCACTTTAATGATGTGCCAGTCGTCATATAACAATCTCTCCCAATCCTACCATCTCCCATACACCTGCTCTATATATCCTGACGTGTGCACCACTAAGCCTCTAACCATCACCCTAGATTGTGTGACCCTCTCACTCTCTAATGTGTGTCACCTTGCACGCTCTCTTCACGTATCCACCATGCATATATACAACCTACTCGCCACCTCAACCACCCCAACCCTCGTACCCCCCTGCTCGCCACCACACTAGCTCCTATCTATCCTGCCACAATCACCTGCAATGACTCCACCAAATGTATAGCCATCGTCCTCTCCCTCTTCCCTACTCACTACACCTATAAGTGCCTAAATCACAATCTACCCCGTGACTCCTGTCACCCCAAAGAGACCACCTCATGCTAATCCTCATACTAACTACCTGTGCTGGTCACCCTGTTACCTCATTGTGTTACCACACTCCAATGCCCACAAGATGTCACACATCCTCTGCGCCATCACTGTATCCTACCCCACTCTGTGTGCACAAGATAACTCCCCACTACTAGTACCACGCCTACAATCTCTCACCCGCCCATTGTGCCCCCCACAACTAACTACAATGTCACTACTCTTAAGTGTTCATACTCTTTAAGAAGTGTGAAAACTCAACTAGCTCCCTCCCCTCGCCCGATGAATTCACACTCGCTCCCGCACACACCCACTTCACAGTTTGTGCTTACACCACACACCCGTAGGATGTCACACCCCTTCCCAAATTAAGAACCTCTGCTGAAATAATACCACCCGTGTCTGACACACGCTCGCACTCCCCCCTTCCTTCTAACCTCAGTAGATCACCCATACTGTAATGTCCTCGATAACGTGTGTCATAGCCACACTCACACCACCTACAGATTGATACCCTCATGATATTATCCCTGTCATACATAAGCTCTACTCACCTACACCTTGTCCTCGTGTTGTCCGTGCCTCTAGAGCCCATCACATATATCATTATACAGCTCCCCTGTAGTACTTACTATGCCGAGTACCATAATACTTATTCAAACGTGCCCCACTTTGTCTCGCCTCGCACATACTACCACTCTCGCTCTGATAGCCCGTCTATTTAACTTAAAGCTACCCACTCAACATTACGGTGCTTGTCCCCTACATCCCCAATAGCCCCATTGAGTATATAGCATAATACTCATCCATTCTACCTGCACTCTAACGTGTGTCTCTTTTGTAGAACTGTGCACCTCAAATGACCTCTCCTGTATCTTCTATCTTCACCCCTCATACTCTCTACTGTCACACCCGCATGTCACCGATCACCTCTGTCTATCAATATAACACAACTCATACCCCATTAATATGTTCACAGAGTGATAATCATCCACTAATATCAAACAAATCATCGTTCTCCACGTTTGAGATCCTGATGCTCACACGCAGTACCCAGTGCCTATCCCCACCTACCTACTCTTCTACTACCCGATGATTTCCGCACAGCCATGTCTACTCGTTGACACTTTGTCACCTTCCTGCTGTCTTTGAACTATTACCTCTTCACTTTTTCTTTATGTGTTCCACCACTCTTGTATCGCTCACACCCCTTCCCCTAATGTGTACTACTGCTCCCTCTCCTTCTATCGTGTCCACGTCTTGTGCTACATTGTACCCCTTTACTACACCTTATCGCATTGACCAAAACACACTCAGCCCAATCTATAACACCACTACACTCGCACCTCGTCTCCCTCAATCGCCCCTCTATTCCTCATTAGTGAGTATCTTTGCTTTTCGTCCCCGTCTTCACCACCTCTCACGTGTGTCTTCCCCTCTCTAAACCAGACTCACTGCCCACATCCCTACTCTCATCTCACCCCCACCCGTGAACTTGCTCTGTCAATTCCCAAAGACTCCTCCACTGTCCACTCTCTGTCACCCTCCACATATCTATCACTCCAGATCCGTTCTCCCGCACCCACCCTGCCATTATGTTTGTGAGAGACGCAGTAGATCCAAAGATGTCGCCTTCCCCTAACCACTTGCCCTCTAGTGACATCCTTACTCCTTATTGCAACTGTGCCATCTGTTACCTTCTATCCTTTAAAAAGAACCTGTTTACTCCCCTTCCGTATCCGTCTGGTCAAAATACTGTTCATCCCACTCACCGAATCATTTTTCACTCCTAGCTTCAGTTACTGCGTCCTCGTCCCCCATACTATAAAATAATCATGTCTCCTCATGTGTGTCTTTGTATAAATAACCATCTAGTAAGTATCTGTTGCTTCGCCCCTGTGATATTCACTTGAAAACTCCATGTGCTGCATCTCGGTCGTACAAAAAAATTCTTGCCACCCACACACATGATTACTTCTGACCCTCAAAATCTCCCAGACCTTTAATCTAGCACCTCGTCCCCAACTAAGTAAATACTCGAATCACAAACTACCTGTCTCTCATACTAGAGTTATCCCTCTATAGTCTTTAACTCCGTCACTGTCAGATCATCAAGTGTGTACACTTTGTTCAATCAATAGTCCAGTTCACTCTAAAACTGTCTTCCTGTAATCACTATACACTATTCTTATCCACTAACGCTAACGATGAAAGTCCACTATGTATCATCCAACACTGTAATATCGACACACTCTTTCCCCCATGTGTACTATAACCATATATCTCAGCATCCCCACCCATAGAATACGCATATTAATCTAAGTGTTATGCGCACTCCAAACTTCACCATGACGTAACAATTCTTTCTCCTAAGTCCCCCACCATGCATCTGATATACATTAGTACAGTGATTGTAGACGTGTGTAATTTTCTAGTTGCACCCCCCATGACCTATCCACACATACATATACGCTAGCCCCCACTACCGTCTATCTCCGAGTTCCATGACCATTGACACTCCATGTTACTTCCACTATGTACGTCTGTTGTCTCCCAACCCTGTCCCACCTGTGTTCTTCCACGTGTTCTCCTCCTAAGATCTCCTCTAAATATTGAATACCATTACCCACATACTTCCTAGAATTCTTCACTCTGTGCTCTAGTCATAAAGACGTACCACCATGTACCATACCAGTCTCCTCCAATAGAGTATTCTGTTGTACCAACACCTCACTGCCTTTCCCTCTGATAAGTAACACTCCTGTCCCCACCTCCACCACACTCTAGAGCCTTCTGTTGCCACCACTCACACTTCTTCCTGTCTCGTCTTTTTTTTGTCCTTCCTTGATATTCTGTGTTCAAGAGAGACTACCAACTGACTGCCATACTCACACCAATGTGTACCCTACCCAAGTTACTGAATAATACGCCCATACCCTCCTAACTAATATAATAGCCTCTCAAGTGACATGCCAAACATGTGCGTCACTGTGACACTGTATGACCCGCTATTATCTACCTGCCTTCTCCTCGTTTTCCTGTTCCATGACCAGTTAACTCGCGCACGCGCAATAAGAGATAATTTGTCACAGTCTCTATACCATGCATCCTGTGTCTCTCATATATCAACCAGAACACCCCCTCAAGTCAAATCACATCAACGTCCACAGAAAGATACCCCACCCCTGTTATCATATCTGTGCCCACCTCGTCACGCCCTACGCGCTCTCGCCCAACAAGAGATCCGCCCCACCACCACTGTTCCTCCGTAATATGAGGTAGAAACAGATCTCTATTACCTCACTACAAGACTGTGCCAAAAAACCAATAATTGATGTGTTCCCCTTCACCCCGCGACATACCAACCTACCCCTCATATGACAAGTATCATCATTTCCAACCCTAATCCAATTACAGCACACGCCAGACACTGTGTCAATATTGTGAGCCTCCACCCAGTCTCAACACAACGCGTAACATCCAACCCACCTACCCATAACCCCCTTTCCAACATTCACGTATATCACTTCACTATATGAGACTATATATACATCAATATAACCGTCTTGTCCGTGACACTATGACAGTCTGTTGTCCATCCTCCCTATATATACCATCCCCTCGCCGTCTGTTCTGCACGTCCGTCCCCTTGTCTGTTATATCTGCGCATGCCTTAACTGACTCACCATCCAATAACGATAACCCCATTTTCCCATCCTCCCCCACCCATAACCCCCCCCCAACGCCCATCCAACACCCCCACCCCCCCCAAAATATCCTTCGTAAACTCCAGACGATACAGCCGTTACACACCATAAATGTAGCTGCATAACACCTCTACGTCACTCCCCAACCCCCACCTCCTCCGCTGCGGTGTCACCACCACCAGGTCAATACATACTATAATCCCAGTGTGTGTTCCCCTCTGAGACAATCACCTCTCTTCTTCTCTCTACGCCACAGATTAACACCTCACAACCACCACAGAGAAAATCTATCAAAGTGCGTCCTCCCATAATTCTCATCCGTCCACTCCAGTCCATCTGAGACACCTCCCCCCCACAACTGCCTCCAATATATCACACACACCTTTAAAACTATAGACCCTACAAAATGATCTCCTCCCACATATGTTCGTACACCAGACGACCTCGCTCCCAACCTAATACCCTTTATATTTCTCCTGTAGTAGTTACCTCAAACCAACAAGACCACCCAAATCGGATATATCACACAATCTCATGTGCACAGTAAGGAACAGACTCAAATTAATATGTGACTGCCCAGAAACTTTAGATACTCGCTCTTATGTGTTGCAACCTGCAGTCAGCATATAAACTAAATTCATGATCATAATGATGCTATTCCAAGAACACTCGTACACTGTCTCTCCTACTCCGTAGGTTCCGTCATACTCCTCTAATGTAGTTTCTCGCCATACAATGTAGACAACTCCATCTCCAACACCCCTCGTGCCCAACATAACACAATATCTCAAAATGTAGAACTCATCCACTGTAATGCTCACTACAGTGTTCTACAATCTGTATGTGATATCTATTTGTCTGATGTAGACTCCACTCACACCGATCACTAGTTTCCTGCCCATATGACTGTATGATACCATCCGTTAGAAGATCCCCCTAATCCCCCTTGCACTCGCACCTACGTAGTCCTCACGTAGATACCTGTTACCACAACCTCACACACGACGTGATCGTCCTTTACGTACACCACAAAATCATTGTCTCAAGGCTCTCGTGTATATGTCTGTCTCTCCTCACGTGTTGTGTGTGTTTGTGACTCTTCCACCGCCTGATCTGACGTGTAAACCCTATCTAGTTGCACCAGGTGTATATCTATACTTGCACCGACAGAAGCTCTACCTACCACTATAATGTTTGTCATTATACAAAAACCAGACCAATTCCACCACTTGTCATCCCCATACCTAGACACTGATGACCGACTGTACTCTCTAACACCCCTCAAGAATCATACCCTCAATATTGGAAGAATATCCGAACAGTGTTCGTCACCCCTACTGCCAATCCACCCACTATCGCTATGTCTCATTCTACGCGTCTACTTTGCCAATATACCCCCAATCCCAGTGCATACCATAGTCCCTGTCACATCTCTTTATATTACCCGACCTGATATTTTGAATACTTTTCAGTAATTATACTATCACTTTCCTCTTTGCATTGTGCGTAAACCAATTTCCCACACAACTCTCATCACTAATTCCCACTCTGTTTGTCCCCTCCCGTATTTAACACTCGTTCGCCCACACCCGCTCTATCAGACAAATAACTAGCCTTACACTACTTCATAAGCAACACAATATAATACCACTCTGCCATCCAACTATGTTGTCCACAACGTTAGATATGTGTTTCAAATCACAAATTGACCTTTCCTTCGACTGTATAGATACCTCGCCTTCAGATGGCCTCCACTGTGTTGCTCTCCTCCACCTCCAAGTTAGTGATCTCATTTCTCCCCTTACATACATACCCCCAATACATAATTATCCTTCACCATAACCCTCCCACCTATTCTAAAACTAAATCTATATCAATTTCTTATTCACTCTTCAATTCCCCTATATCATACATAAAATGTTTCCTTTTCCCCATCATGATACCTATCCTTTTTCCCACAAACACGAAACCTCCTTCACATATACCATTTCACCATATCACAAACTCTCTCTTGCGACCCCCTCCCACGACCAATACTACACCAAAACACCCACCCCCTTTAACTCTTACAATCATCATTAAAAACCCCTCACCCTCCACACCTCTCATATCCTCAACACCCCTCATACAAACACCTCATACCATACCCCACTTCTAACATCCCCATCACTCCCACCATTCCTCCTTACCTTTTATTCTAAAAATTCCCCACCCTTAACCCACTCATACCTTACATTCATTCCTATTTACCACCTTACTCCTCCCTTACCTTTCCTTCCTAAATTAAACCTTTCCTCCTTCCTTTCCATTCCTCTCCTTCCCCCTCTCAACTACCTTCCCCCCCTACCCTTACCATCCAAACCCCAATATAACCCTCATCGAGACTACAACTTCTACCCCAAATACATAGATCCTACCCTCTATTTCATTCTCCTTAATTTATCCCCAAACCCCATCCACATATACTCCCAACTAACCATCATCCCCCCCATTCATCCCCATTCACAAACACAATCCCCCTACTTACCATCTGAACTGCATCATACCTCTCTATGAGATTCCTATACCCTTTCCCCCCGTCCTTACCCACATTTTCCTACCTGTCCTTGTCCCACACACTTAGACCACCTCAGACAGCCTAGTCTCTACCCCATCCACCCTATCCTCTCCAATCTTTACTACATGCCACGACGCTGCCCACATCCCCCTGTCCGTACTACTCCTGCGTGTGCCTCTGCCCCCCCGTGCGTGCCCGCAATCATTCCCACCACATAAACATTCTCCCCCTCAACAAAATTCTCACCATATCAACTACACCTACCAATCCTCCCCCCCCCTCCCCCATCACACCATTCAATCGCGGAATCACACCATCTCAATAACCACCTCACAGCTACCCACCACCCCCCCACTCAACCCCCCCTACCCTTCCCATCCAACCACCAAAATTACCCCACATTCACCCCCCATAAACACCCTACCTCAACCATTTCTCACATACCCCACATATTTACCCATCCCTAAAACTTCTCCCAACCCACCTATAAACCTTAGTGCATAGCACACCTCGATCCTCTACCACCACTCTACCAAATCACTTCATATACTCATATATACCCCTTACTTTGTCTCCCTACCCTACCACATCACCCCCACCTTATCCAATATCTCCTCCCCCCCCTTCTTACCCACCACTCCTTTCCAATTCCCCATTTTTCTCCACTCTTGCACCCGACACTCAGCGCTCCTTACAAATACCTTCTACAACTCTTCTCCAATCTACAACCAATTACCTACACATACCATCTCACAATCTTCTTCCAATACACCCCTCTTCTCACCCTGCAGTAGTCAGTCAATCCTCTGTCCAAATCACATCACTGTATACTATTGCTCTCTATCCCCACCCATGTTAATGTTTTCACGCCACAATATATCGTCCCAGACAGTCAATGCTGTCAGACACCATCTCACCGTGTGCCATGTATCTACGTGTGCAATTGTATCCAGATTTAGCACGATCATGTGACTATATGTCTCATCTACTCACCTGATGTATACTCTCCTGCCTCAACAGCTCTCGTACCCTCCTAGTGTGTCCACATTCCCTACCCCTATTACTAAAGCTCTGCACCATCCCACTCCCCCCTCCTCCCACCTAGTCCGAGCACAATTATACTATTCACCAATCACCCCCCTATCTAGTAATTTGATTCTGTGATGCTACTTTATGTACCTCCTACCCTAATATGATATAGGATATGTCATAGAAGGATGTGGTGTGCCTGTGATCGCATAGAGATCAGCACTCCACGTCAACTCAAGATATGAACATACGCATGTGTTGTCTGTCCGTGTATCTCAACCACTCACATTGACCAGAACCTCAACCTGTGTTTATCTCACCTAGACCACATTATACACACCCCCCTGCTCTTGTGTATGTCCCGCTTTCTAAACGCTTGTGTGACTTGTCTAGTCCTTGTTAGCACTACTGTCGGAAGAAGATCACATTTGCCTATTCCTCACCTGTGTATCAGACGAGTCGTCTGCTCAAGAGTGCGACGCTGTCCCACATCTCCCGACCTGTGTGCATGTGTGTTTACCCCTCATACCACTCATGACCATCACTCCCTCTGACTACTGTTGCCTCACTCCACTCACTCCTGACCTGCCATCTCCTTCTGTAAAAGTCATTCCTCGCTTCCCCTAATGTATGTTTGTATGTGTGTTCCTGTGCCACCTGTTTGACATAGCCCTCCATTATTGTCAACTCTCTCGCCCTCTTGTCTAGAACTCGCGCTATCGCGTGTGCCAATCATGTGCGTGTATCTCCTATCTGTAAGTACCCTGCCTGCCGTTGAGACACTGTGTCTGTCTCACCTTTGTCCTTACAGTGTGATCATTGCCATTGTCATCCACTCCTTGTTACAATCCCAATGTATTCCTGTAATTAGAGTCATCTACTATCATGTCACACTGCCAACTCCATCCATATTCTGTGTTTCTACCCTCACCCTCCCAATCGTAGAGACCCAGATATAACTGCCTGTCACACCTCCCTTACCTACGTCCTATCTATAAGTGTGTGTATGCCACATCGCTATAATCGCTTGTACTACCTCCGCCATGTAAACATAGATTCAGTTGTTTACGATCAGTACACATTCTCTTCCCACATATATAATACATCGATACATAAAGATATCCAATAAGTGCTTACAACTCCCCAATCCGCCACTCGTGTCGCACACATCCCCTGTGCTGCAGGACCCGCGTGTCCTAGTCGCCATATCTCCACCCACCCCCCCATCCACCCATCCCCTCCAGATGCCTTCTAAAGTACCCTTGTCCCTAGATCCACGTCCTCCCACCCTCATCTTACCCACTCCCCTGTGTGCATCCTCTGCTGTGTCCCCTCGTGATAACAACCATCATCATGATTAATCTACCGCACATTCCATGTGACAGTGTCCTACTCACCGACCAGAGTCACCGAAAAGCTCCGCTACACCCCCAGTCTCAAAAGCAGATTCTCTTCATAACACCCCCCACATAGATATTACCCAACTCCTCCAAATACTACACCCCGTTGTTCATATCAATAGAAAAGATATGTGACCCTACTGGTACTCCTGTTCTATAGAAATAATGCTTTATCGCAACCTAACATATTACAAGACCAGCTCAACTCTCACGCCTGAACCCCTTCCCTAAACTCTCATCTATATCTCCCTTCCACTTAACCCCCCATCACTACCCTTTAATTCCACCCAAAATCCACCTCCCATATTGCGCACTGAGTATCATCAAAGCTATTGAGTATGTATGAGTATCACATGCTGTATCCTACTCCATCGCGCTTCAACTAAACCTGTTTGTAACAAGTAAATGATCAACCACTCTAAATGTGACCAACAAACACACATATTGTATCTAATTAGACCACTTACTCCTATTGGTTATTCCCTACCCACGCTCCATATCCCGATTGTCTATATACACACTCGTCACACCCTGCAACAACTGCTCTCCCACACACCACATCATATAGAGTGTGCACACTCTCACACAACTCCGTTCCATATCTCGCAGATGTCCCACAGACTCAGTCACCTTTTGTGCCCCTTCTCCGTAAGTCCAGTGTCGTGTTCTCATACTGCCATATCTACATGTAAGATACCGTTTTCCTCTTCTCTACCTCACAACGTAACACTAGTGTCCTCACTCTCCCACCACTGATCAGTGTCGACCATGTGTAACCCACTCTGACCAGTCGTGATTGTGTTCTTTCCACACCAGTTCAACATCTCGCACCCTGTGTGTCACTCTCTCCCCTCACTCACACACGTAATCCCTATACCACCTCTAGTGAAGACCTCTCAAACGTGTCGCACCTAATAGTTCTTTGTATATCATCCAGAAAAGTGTTCTCCTCCCAATCACTATCTCACACTCTCCACATCACTGTGAACTTCAACGTCATGTGATGTTTGTACGCTCACGTCCACACTCACAGTTATAAGGTATCAATATATGCAATTTGTCAATGTGTATATCGTGACACTGTTCACTACGCCAACATGACCACACGTTTGTATTGTTCTACACCCTTCACTAGTAATAATGCACATAACTGTCTACACCTTCACGTCATCACCAGATCCATCGTGACTGCTCACCCACTTGATGTTGTCAGACTTATATGACACCACTGTTTATGCTAGTTCACACTATTCTATATGGATGTGTGTAAGTAACACTGTTCCTATGAAACTCCACTGCTACTAGATCTCTTCACCCTCCTAACCTTTCTCAACTGTCTTCTTATATCCTACTAGTGCCTCAACGAACATACATAAGTTCTGAAAAGTCTAACACCCTCCATCACATACCTATTACTTCTGTACAACCAAACGTCACTCTCCACATGCTTGTCAACTCTAACAGTCCTCAAATCTCTCACTGTGAGATAAAGCTATCCCTCCAGAAAACATGAGAAGAGTAATGTAGTGTGTGATCCCAGAAGACGACAGTAGTACCACACCACAGTCTCGCTCTCTGATGCCGTAGCCTCACTTAGAATCAACAAAAATATGTGTGAATATATAAGAGATAACCTTCCGTGTGACTCATCGGTCGCTCTCATTGCTCTGAATAGTGATCATTTGACGTGTTTCCTACATAAACATATAAAGTGTGCGCACAAAATCCTCGCAACTCATAACTCATTTTTCGCCTACATCATCCACTACCGTGAACCGCTATATAAACCACCTAGCCTACCCTACTGAGTAGAAGTCATCCTAGAGACCACCCTCAGTCATGAGACTATCCACACAGTACCGTTAACCATCATGTGCTACTCATAAATCTCCATCTTAGTGTGAAATAGTACTCAAGTGAGAGGTCCCATAGAGTCTTCCACAGAAGACACAGAACTATCACATATCTCTGATCATCCATCACATCCTGTCCAGGTGTTATAAGAACGTTCCTCTCAGAGACACAGACACAACGTAAGCTCCCAAATGTACAGATCACCATGTGTGTGTACCGCACATCTCCATGTGTTGTGTACTTAGAGAACGCAGAGTGCTCCTCCTACGCCGTGACTTGACCGCTTCGTATTAGAAGTGCTCCAATGTCAGACCTCCCGCTTGTCAAGAGTGTCTACTCGTCCGCTCTACATGTGATCACACCCACACCACCTAGTCCTGTCGTCAGTGTCCCCCTCCTGTCTAGTACCCTGGTGACCACTCGCCCACCGTTTATCCTATCCATTATAGAGTTTGTGTAACTCACTCAAGGCAATACATCTACATCCCAGTGCATCTACCTATGTGTCTTATCCTGTGTCTCTTACATGTCGATACTATAAAAAGAAGATGTAATGATAATCTTACATAAACCTCCCTACATGTTTCCTACTACACAGATTTCTCTCTACACAACCCTATGTCGTCCTGCACACTCCTACTCTGTGTTCTCTCTCTGTGTAAACTGTATATACTCCTCCTGACATCTTCGTCTCCCAAAGTCCACACCCTAGTTGTGTCATGACTCGTTACCTCCCTGTGTCAGATACTGTGTCCTTCTCTCTGTGCACACTGGTCTGCTCCGTGTGTGATGTCCTTATCTTTTGATACACCCATTCCATCATCTAATGAAGCCTGTCACATGTCCATACACAGCTATCTTGATTTACTCCAAACACTGCATTCCTCATAGACTCCGGCCTGTCACATATGTCCACGCGCACTCAAGTTCAGTATGCTAGCATACGTCACCCATGTCGTGTCTACTGCACGTATCGCCTGTATCACACATCCACTCTCTTCTGTCCAATTATGTGTGTCTCACTCAGATGTGTTCACGTTACGTGTGACTGATGTAGACGCGCCTCACCTTAGTGGAAATGACAACACTATCTATGATCATACTAGAGAGTCACACCAGTATACTCCTTGATATATGTTCCTCCCCTATACATGTTAACTCAAGAAATGAAAGTAGAGAGCGTCTGAAATATCCAGAAAACCATCTATGTAGTCGTTGTCCCTAATGTGTGATACAACATGTCCAGAGACAAAATTAAGGCACGCAACACATGCCACACATACTACAACCCTCCTGCGCCGACCTCATCCATTGTCTCCTAACCCATCAGTCACCTCACCAACCAATCACACGCTTATGTTTT
The DNA here is from genome assembly GCA_025379985.1 of Phyllomedusa bahiana. NCBI lineage: Eukaryota > Metazoa > Chordata > Amphibia > Anura > Hylidae > Phyllomedusa > Phyllomedusa bahiana. Next base: position 112,761 of record JAODAL010002931.1, read on the forward strand.
GATCTCCTAATTCAGTGTTCATTATTCGTATGTCGACTCCCCTACCCTACACTAGTCACTATGATAGAGATCGCACTCCTATCAGAAAAACACACGCGTACCTATCCCACCCTGTCAATACTCGCATATCCTATAAACTGTCATTATACCTCGCCTGTGTGTGAGATAGATCCCAATATCTGTGTCTGCTATACCGCAATAACTTGCAGCGCGAGACCTCTATCATCGACCAAACATTAAGACTCTCTCTGTGTGTAAATAGATATTCGTAGCCCAGGACTCAACAGAGCACGGTTGTCCCGCTCACTCTCATTACGCTCTCCGTAGTAACACACTCTATATAGTCCGCTCATCGTATCCACACAACTCATTAGTTAGCATCACTAAGTCATAGTAATCACTATCACGTCATTGTAGTTTGCATCGTCCGTCTCACAGTTGTTCACCATGTCTCCCGCTACTAGATATATCAAGTACCCTCTAATCTCAGTGAAACATTAAATGCTCTCTTCAATATTACCCGTGTGTGTCCACGCAAAGAGAGTAGATTTGTATGACACACCTCTCATACCATATCATCTGCCAGACTGTAGTAACAATGTGTGTTCCAATTCTTTGAACAACACCCTGTATTATTCCACTCTGTTGTCCGCTCACCTGTTTACGTCATCCACAGTGCCACTCTCAGAAGATCTGGATGTCTCTCCCACATACTGTGTGTCGTTGAACACTCACAATATTCTACAGAGACCTGTCAACATTGCTAGACAAAGTAAGATGTGTGTTGCATAGACACCACAGTACATCCAACCCTCACGTGTTCGTGTTCTACTACATAGTTACGTATGTATACATCCACACCTACAGACACACTCTCTCGCACATCCCCTCTCTCTCCACCTCTTGTAGTGCAAAGTGAGCTGTCCTACATCGCCAAGCATACCGATCCACAATGTATCAACGCGTACACGCGCCTATAATCACCCACATAACACACGCCTCTCATTTGTCGCAGTCACCACTGAACGTTCCACTCTCTTCCCGCCTCATAGTCCATCACCAATGATAAATTGTATCCATAGTAGATATGTCTCCAAAGCTACTGTGTGTGTGTCCACATCCCCTCTACACTCCACTATAATCACCCATCACCTGAACCACGCAGACTACATACACCACATTAATCTCCTATTCAGACCAATTGTCATATTCAAATCCATCGTTCAGTCATACCTTCTATCATTACCTCATCTGTGTGTCAAAAGTTGTTAGTCAGTGTGTAACAGGTTGTATTGTTACTGTGCCTATGTCCCACTATGTCCACGAATATGTGTAATTCCACAATCAATACAAGAGATAAGTAAGACAATAGAGATCTCCCCCAACAGTCCTGTAGTATACCGTGCTGTGTTCTTCTGTGTGCACCACTGATATATCTAAGTGGTCTAGTGTATGTGCGCGTCATGCCCCGTGATGTCACTCCTGTCACTTGTGATTCCCCCCCACAGAATCCTACTGTCCTTCCCTAGGATAACTGCCAACCTGCCCACGCGTGTGTATCATATTATCAACTATGTCTTATGTGTATCTATCTGCACTCCGTGATATGTGCCGAATGTTGAAAAGAGTCGTGAATACCGCCCTCCTCTATATGTCATTTCCGAGATCGCCAGATTAATTCCACAACAGTACACCCAATGCCACACCATTAGTGACTGATGTTTCAATCTATCTCATCTCACGGACTTTCCTCCCGCATGTGTACTGTGTGCGCTCACATAACAAACATCTCTTTCCACAACCCTAACCTCCTCCTTTAACATCATGAACCCTAGAGTCTCGTACAAATGTATAACCACGACCATCTACTAATACTGACTAAATTGTGCTGCGCTACAGCAGTATCCTCTCCACTAGAAGAGACACCGTGCAAAGAACTCACTCACATACTGCCTATATGTACCCCAGTACTCCGTCCTCTCTCCACTTCTAGACCAGAGAGTCACTGTCATGTCCTCTATGCAGACACCGCCTCATGATAAGACCTTGCCCCCTTCCAAATCATTTTACTCTCAATCACTGACACCTCTCTGCATAGCTCACACACCATGCCCAACTACATAACATGAGTATACCCTTGTGTGTCATCTACCACAGACGAAGACTCAACACCGCTGTGATACAAGCACACCAGTCACGTATGACTCTGTATAGAATCCCCTTCATGCCCACAGTGCACCTCGTCAATTATGTCTACTAATCGTGTGTGTCTAGTTATTGTGTGCCTTAACTCATATAGTGTGACCACTGTATTCTCAAGAGATTAATGATGACCCATATCCACACCCATATATAACAGACACTAATAGTGATCTCCTTCCCTTGTCTCACAACAGAGTCTAAGGTCCACTCACACATCAGAACTCATCTGGCAGACTCCCTGTTCCATCCAAAATGCACACTATTGTGTGTAGAAGTAATCACTTCACCTCGTCTCTCGTCACCCCTTACACAGAAGCCAACTGTCTACTCATGCCACCATATCCCCTCCCCCCCCCCCACTCATCTAATCTTAACTCCCCCACTACTCCATACAGCTTGTATCCTGTACCATATACACCCCTCTAACCCTCACCCAACCCAATGCTCTCCTATGCTATCTGCATACTAATCTAAAGTCATCCTTGTCAACTACCATCATAGAGTCTCATCACAACCTCATCCCTGTCCCTCGGCTCCTGTTCCTAGCTCTACTGATCCTCTCACCGTTTAGACCCAAATGACCTCGATCAATGTTGTAGTAGTAAAGTGTTTTTCATGTGCCCCCCCATCACACCCCATACCTAAGACACCTATCCACTGCATGAATTACATCATCCCTCCCCTCTCTATCACAATACACCATACATCTGACTCACTCACCCTGTCTTCCTAAGTGTCCATTCACTCCGTTTCGATCCTACATTGTCAGAGCACGTGTCCCAGACGTCATAGTGATTATCCCTTGATCACAATAAGTCGAATCCTCGTTAAGTGTGTTGTCCAAATCCCACCACCGGCTCGGTCTAGCTCTATCCCAGTGTGTCTCTCACAGATATACCCTGCATGTCAATCCGATCTATAGAATCTACGATCAACAGATCGGTGTCGCTACCAATACATATACTCACCAGTGTCACTGTGTCCCGAGTGCCAATCTGGTTTGCTGACTCAAGTATCTCGTGATCTCACCAACCCCCCTGCCACCTGTGTGCACCAGAATATTCTCAACATGTGAATTCGCTCTCCATATCCTCCCTTGAGTTGATCTTATATTCGCGTTAGTATCCTCCCCAGAGTGCATCCACGTATCTCCTGCACCTCTATCCTTTTTGAGTCATCATAAATGGTAGAGCCTGTGTCCTTTGTTATCCCCCCATCATTATCGTCCGCGGTTCTTTGCGCTCTTTTTACCCCGCTCGCTGATCATAATCTCCTGTTATCTAGATCTTGTGTCGTCCCACAATATTCATATCATCATCTCATGATCTATCGCTCGTAAGATGTCTGAGAGTTACAACTTACTCCCCCTCGATAAGACACATATGAGTATGTACCGCATCAAATCTAGTGAATCACACCACACGTCAGATCTGCCGCTCTTTACTCTCAACTTATATCACAACTATACTCTCCAAATCACCCTCCTAGATCCAACTAACCCTAGAAGTCGCATAATAGAGTACGCACTCTGTCCGTCTCAGCCGCCCATTGTGCACCTGTAACACATATGACAGTCTCATCTGTACTCACTCTTGAAGTTAAACCATGTGTGACACTGAAAATATACACATCACACACATAGCCAATGTATAACATACCCAAATTACCTCAATCTCACAAGACACAGATATCACTCAACATAGATGTGTCCGTGTGCCACTCGCTCACGAAGCGTGTCCATGATATGTGACTGTGAACACCACAAAGTGTGCACCTCGCTCATGTGTGAGTCATCTACAACTTCAGAATACGTGTGTCAGCAAAATACCACCTGCACACTCACTCGAAACCCTCTCAAAGTACAGAATGACCTCTTTCAACATCCTCCAGCTCTCTAGTACCCCCTTCTCACCACTACGCACCGTACCTACAATCACATCACCAACCTATCACGTACCTCAAGAATCCCATTGTCTCCCTGTCTAGAACATGATGACATATGAAAAGCATCCACTCACTGTAAGCATTATCTACTACTCGTATACTCATCAACACCTCCCCAGTGTTCACATCTGGCCATGACGCTCACAAGCCTGACACACTGTAACACAAGAGACCAACATAACACCTCACCCATGACAAACCCCCCTCACCACCATACCCATCCAAAACACACTTCCCAACACTGTCAACACTCGATAGATGAGTGAAGTTGCACCAATGTGTATGTGCACTCTTAGTTGTATACAGGCTGTCCCATCTGAAGATCTCAATCCTAATAACAACTAGACTCAATAAGAAAAACTGACATGACTGCACAGCCCTAGTTCTACTATACATAAGAGACTCCATCAATGGAGAAAGTGTATCATCATATATACCTCTTATACTATCATCACATCAGATCTATCTGTCGTGTACAGTCCTCTACTATATAAGCCTCTATATCTCAGACCCCATGTACGCTCAGTCTCCCTAGTATGCAAGTGTTGCTAGTTCACAACCGCACGTGATGCACTCTCTTACCTCACACGGAGTCTAACTCGTAATTCACATCTGCATACAACAATTAGAGTTGAAGAAAAAATCAGATCAAGAGACACTCTCCCTCATCATAGACTGACTACACTCTGCTCAGTCTCGTCCAGACTCATATGTAAGTTACGTTTGTGACTACGACGTATCTGTACCAATAATACGTCCCAGTGTGCCACTACCGTGTCACGAATGATTTGACCGTCAATTGTCTTATGTCAGCTACTTGACATCTATGTCTTGTGCTGTTTGTGTCTCTGCAGAGATAGACTACCCGTTTATTCACCACCTGTCCTAGCAAGATCAGAGAAACCGCTTAAGAGACACAGACACCTATCATCTCACAACCCTGTAGAATCTCATAATCCTGCCACAGATCTGCGTATCTCTGAGTGTCTATTCGTCTTTCGTAAGTGTGTGTTGCCCTCCTAGAAAGATGTGTCAGAAACCTCTCATACACTCGATCAGTCCCTACACTCACTGACCTCATACACACTCCTTATACAAATGATCTCTGATCCAGTGTGACCATCACTCGCCACACAATACTATCATAGACATCATCTAAGTAAACAGATTCACATAATAGTCTCTAAACTCAACCTCTCAAACACATGTCCCGTAGATAACCAACATCAACTCCCAGTCTGCTCTCTCCACATGCACTCCTCCTCGGCCTAACTATACTACAGTATAAGAAGTTCGCGTCCTTGCCACTCTCCTCGCATCCCTTACAATCTCAGTACATCTCCATAGAAACTGTTGTCTCGCATTTAATACAACCAATAGATGCATAAAAAAGAGAGATACAATTAAGACTACAGCTCCAGACAGAGAGACCACGAATGTCACAACGCTGAGAATAAGACAAGATCATACAGCACCAAAGTGTGATATTGTGTGTCTATCGTCGTTCTATCACTCCACAATACTCCTCCATAGATCAATCCAAACTCAAAAACAGAACACAGATAAACCTAACCTCACAGAACTTGTTCAGACACACACCCTCCGAGTCAAGTGTGTGTTTCATCGATACAAACCCCCATCTCATCCACACTGAACACCTATAGAGTAGAGTAGTAATTCCCATGTTTACCTAACTCCCTATATTGCATTCCTCTCCTAGATGTAGAATAAGAGAACTTGGCCTAGCATCTCAAACAGCACGTGTTCCTGCTCCTACTTCTAAAACCTGGACTCTTCTCATTCTTCAACTGCTGTCCTGTTGCCTCCTATTGTGACTCCTATAAACATAGTTTGACATATGTCTACTTGTAAGTTATTTCCACGACTCAATGGTTCTGTTCTGCTCTACTCACCTGTTTCCAACATAAACTAAACATAACTTTGTGTGTACCAAAACTCTCTATAATATCCCGCCGTTGCTGTTTAGTACAGAGAGTAATCAAGTCCAACAATGTGCTTCCGTACTAATTTAATATCTACGCATGGTAGCTTGAGTCAGTTCTCTCTGGTTCTCTTCACCTACCCGTAATAAATCATCTCACTCTCCCCCCACTCCCCCACCTCCTGACACTGTACACCCCCTGTTTCACCCCAAACCTCAGTCACAGTCACAAACATTGTGACGGTTAGTAGCTTAATGAGTGCTCTGTCGCCTCTCACTCTTCCTCACGAAATTTAGAACCTATGATAAGATGTCTGTGTCAATGTGTCACTCGTGATCAACTGCCTCTATACTTAGTAGCTCCTAATCCCCGTTAGCAGATGTGTGCCTACCAATTGCAGACATGACAGTCATCTCTCCTACTCACATACCTAGAACATTCCAATATGATGTACTACTACCCATGAATAGTCCACTACCACAGATTCGCTCACTCACTAAACTTGTTGGCACACCATCTCATCACTCTATCACACCTTCCGCACACCTCTCCTACCCCACTCTAGTTGTGCGTTAGTTATGACATGCACACTAAATGATCATGTTCCTGCCCATTGTCGTCACAGTGTGTTCTCCAGTGAACATCTCTCTGTCCAAATGTAACCTCCTCTCATAGTGATATATATATGATACGTGCCCAACACCCTCCCCACCTCCACTCACATACATGTGAAGATCTGTGTCAGTCAGAACATCGTGTATGATACTTTCCTTTACCCTATATACGACTCTCCTCCTCATCCACAACCATCCTCCCCACATAGATCTCGTGCTGGTCACTATAGAGAGAATGCACAATCACACACTGCTAGAACACAGATCACACTGCACCACCACTCCAATAATCCCATACCACATAATGCGTGTCTATAACCCACTCCCTGTACACATAATCGTGCAGTGGTGTTCATTCCACAAACTACTCTTCACACCGCTAGACCAACTCATTGAGCCTTCTAGTGTCATAGACCACCACCTATCTACCCGTGTGTTCAGCTCTCACTCTCCCTCCTAATATACCACTGTGTGTCCCTCTGTCTCTCCACTAGATAACTCGAACACGCCGCCCAGTCCAACCTCCCAAATGACAATAGATCACACCCTCGTTGTGTTCTCTTACCCCCATACTCACTCACATATCACCAGGTAATGATAACCGTCATCCCCACTCAGTGCACACTGCAATCATCTCTGTGTCCAACCCCTGTACTTGACATACATCTTAGTTGTTGTGTCACAATCTCACGATCTCCCACTCCATCTCTGACCTCTCCTCATCCATTTGATGTACCACTGCTACTAACTATAGTGTATATGTGACTCATGACTCTAACTCACATATCTCACCACGTGCTTCTATCCTACTCACCCCATATAAGTAGTTTAGATGTTCACTCTGTGATACAAAGTATCTCATCCAGAAGTGTGGAGTACAACATTTATTGTTAGCGTGTGTCACAGACACCACCTCAAAAGTCTACTACTATGAAGATATCTTGAGATGCCTCATCGCCCCCACATCGACATATGCATATCCTCAACTTTAGTATCGTCAGTTGTGAATAGGAGTCACCCTAAAGTCAATCTTGCGAGTTGTCACCTCCACGCTCAAAAACTCTCTCCAAATATATCTACCATGAGTATGAGAATACTCTCATTGTAGCCACATGATCTAAATAAATATGCATCTGTCTCCAGGAAAGACTGATGAGTTCACAATTCAATGAAGTAAGATACATCGTGTCAGAGAAGCCCCACTCTCGTGTGTTAATACAACTCTTGTGCCCAACAGTAGACATCAATATCAGTCGTCAACAACACAACCCTCTTCTATCCTATCTCTATCCAACCCAGTGACGTGATCTCACCGTCCACCTCACCATCACAATCTCCATTTACTCGAAATGACGTCAGAGACACAAACAAACTAATTGTTCCAATATGATAGTAGTTCTACGTCTCAATACCACTGTGTTGTCCATGAATCCCCATAGACCTAGTCAAGACCTACGACTTCACAAATAAGTCTAGACTATCCTCAGACACTCATACTCTCCTCATACATGTCATACTCCCATACTCTATCCACATGCTCCTAAACTCGCCTGCACCCACCCTAGCATCTCCTAGATCTCCTAAACCTTAACAAGTGATGTACCCTCATCGACCTACTATTCTCCTCTCCCAACCCACATGTCACCATCACACGTTGTAAGTATGTTGTAATAAGATGCCCTCTCTTTCTAGAATCGGTACCAAAGTCAGTCCTTGTGTCCCCCAAGATACGTACCAAGAGTAGTCCTATCACTCGCTTACTGAATAAAATCAGAGAAGACACATATACATTCTGTATCGAGAACCTCAATGTAGACATCTAATAAATACCATGTCTCCCACCCACACAAATAATCCAACCTGCCTCTCTCCACCAGATAATACAATGCCACCCAGTGCTGTCTCTGATATCTCTCCTGTGTGTCCGTGATATCATAACCAATCCATCTTATGTTCTCTCCCTCCTATGTGTGTCATATATATCACTGAGAGGTGACCATTATTGTACCCTCCTACCTCCTCTCCACCTTGAGTGCCCTGCACATCTGTAACACCTCAGAAGTCTATCTGATGTCTGTTGTTCTTCATGTCCTTCTTACATGTGTCCCCATTTGTACAGACTAGACTGATAGACACATCCACCACTAAAAAACGCACACACACTGTGTATTGATCCCCAAGAACTGACTCTCTCTCTGCATCGAACCCCTCAATAAAATGTGTGTGTATATACACAAACCTCACCACCACACCTACCAACACAGTCTCTAAATACCTGCCTTGACACACCCTCTAACACTCCGCCACCCTCACCTGGTACAAGTGTAATATGTGAATCAAGAAGACTTGTGTAGTGTCTCACATGTACACTGAATAGAGAATGTGTGTCTCACTGTCCCTCTACAGACTACCAAGAATCCACCATCTACTAGTGTCTCAAAAGTGTCTCGTCTCCTATCAATACCATGTCTCAATGTCCACCATCTCTCTCCTCTGTGTCACATTATACAAATGTCTATCCATCCATTTGTAATAACTGCCCTGTGTCATACACCAACCGTGATGCTGTCCTCGCGCTACTCACCTCGTACAACAGTTATACCCTCTTCATTACACAGACCTTCTGTTCGCTAAACAACCAACGTCCAGTGTGAGATACACCCCTAGAGTATCACAGATCACTGCTGTTCACCAACCTGACAGTCCCTATCGTGCAATTAGAGTAGATCCCTCATCCATTCCGTATCAGTCACCTGATGTGTTGTGTTGTGCGACACCCGAGATCTCTTACCACCTCACCTCATAAGTGTCAAAATCACAGTGACCATCAGTTCCTGATATCATACAGCAATAGATATATCAAATCTGCTTAATCCGCTCCACACCCACTATCCTAAGTGATTGATGAGCCTAGAAAGTATCTAAGTGTTGCCTGCTAGTTGATTAAATCACACCCCAGTAATCCCTAGAAGTTTGCTATATAGTCCATAATGTGTACTATAACTGAACAATAGATCGAGACCAGAAATTAAATTTCTAGACATAGAAGATTTAGAGAATGAGACTCGTCCTTGTTTGTTGTGTGAGTGCATAACGCAACCTCATCTGCCATTCTCAGTGTGAGTATCACATCCTTTCTAGTTGTCATGTGCTACCTCAACACAATGTGAGCTCATTATCTGACTGTTCAGATACATCAAATAGTATGTCGCCTCCCTGCAGTAATGCGCCGTCTCCCCCACAGTACTCTCGCACGTCTTGTCCTTACCTCTCTCATCTCCAGATGTGTACACCATTTCTTGTTTACCAGAATGAAACTATACTCGTGATTATCTCTGTCTAGTCACTGTATACTATCCCACTCCTCTTGGTGATGTAAACATGTCATCACTATCAAATATCCCCCTAGTTGTCTCTGAAGTGTCAAATCATGGCAGACAAGTGAACAATCCTATCTCACTAGTAGTGATAGTCCATCTCAAGTCACTTATCTCAAACACAGTCAGAAGAATGTGTGCTCGAGGTATGACCTCCGTTCATCAACATCTAAGAGTGTAACTAAATGTTAGTGTTCTATCTCTGTCCTTGACCTCCATCCAAAACAAGTATCTAGACTACAAACTATCTCCTCCTTATGTGCTCAGTCTACCAACAAGATACATCTGAACCCCTGCTGTCATAGTCACCACAGATCACATCATCATTTAGCACAAAAATATGTGTATGTCTGTATCCACTATCCACCAAGAATCATAAACCCCTTATAACCTTAACTAAGGAGTACTATGCTCTCTTATATAACACACACCCCACATAACCAATATATCCTATCTAGAACAGAGATCGCCCACCACAAACGCCTCCATACTGCCTATATAGCTCGCTCCCGTGTGCTCTCAATACCCATATCACTCAGACACCTATGATACAAACCTCCTTACCCCTCACCTATCCGTTCTGTAGAGAGATCAGAGATACTTCTGACCCACAAAATGAGATGACTCACGTCCACAAAACGCAACAAGATAACCCCTCCTCCCTACCCATGTGTATATCTTAGACCCAGTAACAACCACAGAGTCCATGTGATGTTGAAATGTGTGAATCAACCCTTGTCTCCTGAACTCTCTCTTTGTATCATCAAACCTGTCTCAAATACCTCCCATCTAAAATGTGCACTCTCCAGATAATCACCTGTATTGTTAACATTCAGTCCTTAAACTATAACCCACGTAATATATGAATGCCAGATTCAGATCCATCTACCCCAGTGTCGTCTATCATGTGTGAATCATCAGAAGATCAAAAGAAGATTCCTACTATCACTGTCCATCACGCCAACATTCTACACTTTCACTCCCAACTGCACAGTCAGATCCACAACAGATATAAGTGTACATACTTAGCTCTGAACAGATTGATGTATGAGTGTGTATCTTACTCTATAACTCCGATCTGTGCTCACAATGAGAATTAGTGTGACTCCATGAGTCTTTCTCTCTAATACACCACCTTTGATCTGCTGACATGTAATCTCTACCTCGCTCTCCAGTGATTATGTGCCATATCATACTACACCATGAACCTATCCCCAGGTGTTATGTCCCTTACAGATACCAGTATTCGACGTGTCTACTCAGATAGTTCCACCACTCTCATACCTAGAACCCACTAGAGAGACTGTCAAATGTCACTTGCCACGTCTACAAGAAGACTATCTAACAATAGACTCACAATCGCATATACGATGCCCACCTCTACTTGTTGCCACACACAATAAGTGTGTGGAATATGACCCACATCAGGACTGTATACATGCCTTACCCACATTTCTACTAACATGTTTGTGTCAGACAGATAGAATCACATTCCTTTGTGTAATTTTCACTATAGATTGTTAATATGTATACATCAGACATTAGTGCTGTACAGACAGATCTACACACACCCACAATGTGTGTGTGTGATATTCATGCGTCTACACACCACGCACGTTGCCCCTACAAATCATAGAACATATCAGAAGTGTGTGCTTCCCCAGATCACTCACCATGTACTCATTCTATTAGCCACCCCATACAACTGCATTGAGATCTGTGTCTCAACTCCCAAAGTTAGAGTGCACAACTTATAAGTGCGCAACTACTCAGAGTGTTTCAATGTGATACAATCAATATCCTCACATAGTCCTCTCTTATAAGATCTGACAAAATGCATATACTCATCACTTAGACAGAGAAAGACCCACACTGTAACTTCCCCATGCACATCCGTCACCTCCGCTACTGTGCCTGCTCTCTCACGCTCACCACACTGCTCCTCCACAGTCTCACACACTCCCATCCTGTAGAATATAACAGAGTATGAAATACAGAGACTGAGGACATAGTACATACCACATCCTACATTCCTAAACAAAGAGTCAGCCAATCCAAGATCAATGTGTGTGTGTGTACACTCATGTGACAGTTGTTTCACACTGTGTTGTTGTCACCTCTCCGCCACCACTCACTGATCATGTGTTGTTCTTTACTACCCTCTCAATCCCTCTCTCTTTACCTTGTCTAACACTCTCTGTAACCACACCCAGAAGAATGTCACAATTCTCTATATGCCTAACATGTTATCCCATATATGCACAACACTCGTACGCCGTTACACCCTGATGTGCTGTCAGCGTCAATGAACTTCAATCCATCCACCAAATAACATCGAACTGACCATATGTAAGATGTTCCTAGCCACTTACTTCGCCACACACCTCGCGAAGTCACATCATCCAAACACTCAATGTACCATACCCACCTCACTGTCTATCCTACCCTCAGACTTCTACCTTCATGTGTACATGTCGTGCACCTACCTCATCTAATGCTCTCGCCCCTCCAAAAAACCCCCCCTCCACGTGTAATCTTCACATGTACTACTCTGCTGTTCCCTAATGTATCACCATTCTGTATCCTCTGTATCAGACTATGCATCATGTCACAAACTCTATACTTGATCGTCTCATGTATGCCCCTCTCTCATAGTCATGTACCAAGCTCCACACCTAACCACTACCTGCTCCAAAACAGACCATGTCATCCCTGAAGAGTGTATAGTAGTGTGTCCCATACGCATATATATGTGCCACTAGGTGTTGTTACATATGTCCCCAAACCTCCCCGTCTCAATACATAGTCTCTCCCAATACATCAATGTGTGCTCACAATGACCCACTGTCACACACATCTCCCAAGAAAATACGTTTCACAACTGTAACTGTACATAACACCACTGTTAGTCTAGATATCTCATCTCTCCATGAAAAGTCCACGCTAATACAACACCCGTCGATATATATATCAGTGTCCATAGAGTGTGTGTGTCATGATCGCTATAACATGTTCTGTGCACCTGTCCGTTATGATGGACTGATAAAGACCTGATTGCTGTCACTAATATAATCCGCTATCCTAGAGTGGTATACATGAAACGTACATCAAAAAAAGTGTCTAGTGAGACCCTCTCCGTATATTGTCGCGTAACCCACCCACACTTTCATGTCTGTGTCATGTTAGCAGAATATAGCCTCATATATAACTCACCCAGACCTCTCTATCCTGCTCAAAGTCTGACCATCTATCTCCTGATCACCCAATATTTATAATCCTAAGAACCTCAGAGATCTCACACTTAATGTGTCATACTCACTATCCATCCTGTGTCACACTCTCCTTACTCTGTTCCATACCAAGTTCAAACGTCAATGTTCTACTCTGTACAAGTATACGTATCTAAGGTCATGAAATGTGATCCATCATGATGAAATCTGTATCTCCATTGGATCTCACGTGTCAGTGTTCAACCTTGTGTGTGCATATCCCGAACCACACTGCCTGCAACTGAAGTCTCACAAGAGTAGGATTAAAGTATCATAATAAACAACACTACCATTAGTGTGTACGCACTAGACTCTCTACTACCCACTATTTCTCACACACCACTACCGCCTCCACTATCTTCTAATGTCCCAACACTAGTATAACCTAACTAATCCTAATCTGATCTGTCCTCTGCTTCAACGTAGATAGTGTGTAAGTGCATAATCTCACTGCTTTCCACAAACTTAAGACACTGTGCTCCGACTAGAACATGATCGTCTATGCAATGCATAAAATAACTAGATCTCCACTCCAAATGTCTCGCTACATCGCCAGACCCTCTCATCACCCTTCACATCACCATCTCATTGTGCAATAGATCATCTAGTTCATCTCTGTCAATGTACCTCCTCACATCACTCTCAAGATAACACCTCAGAATAATCCCACACACTACAGTTCCACTACAATCTTAGTCTCCCCCCTTTCCACATCCACTAAAGTGTCACCGAACTGTGTGTCAACACCCAGAAACACCACAGATTTATTGTGTTTGCGTCCATACACAACATAATTCACTCATCACTCTCAGTCATTGTTCGTATCTAATAATATCTTAGTGTTCATATGTCAGATCACTAATGTACCAACAGACCCTATGAGACACTCCACTCCCACCCAACTCTCCACATATGTATACTGTGTGTGTACTACCCTCTTATCTCACTCGCACCAATGTTATGTATATGAAACATACACACGCTCACTCCAATCTCATACCGTCTGCCACTACTATCTATGTGTGTACTGTGTACCCCCACCATCCCCACTTTCTACCTGACACACTAATCCCATCTCTCTAAACATTCCACACACATCCCATCATCAAAACAGATCTCCCTACCTTGTGCTATACTCTCCCTATAGAGATCAATGTGGCCATGTTTGTACAACTCCCCATGTGTACTCACTCTAGACGCAGTCACACCTATCACTCTTCCTCCGTATCACCTACTCACTATGTTCCACACATCTTTTCTATTTCTCCACTATATTCAACCCTTGTACATCTGATCCTACCTCTCACCTGCTACCACATCCACACTCCACCAGAGTAGCGTGTATCCTAACAGAAAAGTGTGTCCATCAGATGCTCATAGTGCAACAACTGCGTGTCTTCATATCACATTCTCATCATCAATCCTATTGCTCAGTGATGTGATGTCAGTCTCCACTTGATGTGTCATATCCTCCCAGAAACAACGTGACTCTGTTATGTGTGTAAACATATCTATCCTGTAGTCATTGCATCTCATCTTCCTCTATACCAACTCACACTCCCTCTATGATAGATACCTATCACTTCTCACTCTCCCATGCGTGCATCTTCATCCCCTATTCAGACTATCATCCTGTAATCTCCAAATCAACTGACAGTCATATCACCCCCAGATGTGTATCATCATACTCTTAGATTGATGAGACCCTTGTGCCTAAGAATATAGAGACCCTGTGATGTCATCCCATTACACGTGTATATGTACTCCACTGCAGGTTACACTTACACCTGCAAGGTCCCTATGTTCCAACCTCGCTCACCCCCTTACTCCTCCACTCATTGCCACACACTCCATAGTGTCTAAAAGCTCCCATCTCTGTCACTCCACTCTACGCTATAGACACATCCACACCACAGATTCAAGAGACACTCCATGTGTTCTTACTCATTTTCCTAGAATAAACCTTCACCTCACAGATATCCCCGCTCTCAACCTAGTTAACTAACCATCTCTCACCACATTATCTATAACCATAAACCATGTCTGTACTCGTTCACCATCTCATCATATACTCACAAAACCATAGCAATGAGGTGTTAGAAAGCAAATTTCAGAAAAGAAACAAACAGAAACTTGGAGAATTTAAAAGGCTTTTTCCCATCCCAAAAAAAAAAAAGTAATTAGCAAATGAGCTTTAAAAAGGAAAGTTTTATGGGACCCCAAACAAAAACAAACATACAAAATAAAAGATTTTAAAAATTGGTAAAAAATCCCTTATTTATGTAGTACAATGCATAGCCTTAATTTTCCTATGTGGGAAAGCAAAATCCAAAAGGAAAAAATATGCATTGTTAAAACATTAAAAAATGAAAGGGAAAAAAGAAACTTATCGGGGGTCCCAAAAATTTTCTTTTAGAATCCAAATAAAAATTATTTGGGGTTCGGGTAGGAAAATTTGAAAGAGAATGCCCCGTAAAGGGAAGTGTTGGCAGCACAATGTGCGCGGGCCCGAAGCTGCCCGGATATATGAATTCACGGTTTTCCCTTTGGGAAGAATATAGGAAATTTTACTTATTTTACTAATGATTTGTTTCCCAATTTCTTTTTTAACACATCACATTGTATATAATAAATGAATTTTTTCAATTAATACCGCAGTTGTACTTTTGCTCTTTATTTTTTTTAAAGGGGGAAAAATTGACGTTGAAATTGAGGGTACCGCCCTTTTAGCTATTTAAACGAAACAGAAATTGTAAGCTTTTTCCTGAACAAGGGCAATTGTAATGCCCAAAACCCGGGTTGGGCATCCCCCGTCCCCCTAAACCAGGGGGAAATAAAGGCATACATTTTTAAAACAGAAGAATCGTGGTTCAATTTCTTTTTGCGAAGTATTTGTCTGCAGGATACTGGGGAAACCCGTGAACCCTGCGGGGTCACTGCTGTGAATTTCACCAGGAAGGAAAAACGGTGCAAAGGATTCCACATTAGGGGGAAAGCGGTTTTTTTGATATAGAAGAAAGTGGTCATCGGCAAAAAAAAATCTTGAGCGGTCAGCAAAAACCTTGCATACCTGTGGTTTACCCCCAATTCTTAAGGCAAGGAAGCACTGCATGGATTTGATAAGAAATTGCGGACCCCAACTTGTATTTTCAGCGATTCTTTCAGTGCCCCATCAGTGGACGAGGAGGGAAAATGATGGGGGAGTCAAGTGCGGTCCGGCCTCAAAGTGGAGGGAGGGGCCCACAAGTCCGCTGCATTAATCCACCTGCCAGTTCAGTGCTGGGACGGAAAAAACTGCAAATAGGTTATCATGTTGAAGAGTCCAGGACTGTGAAGCGTGGGCCTTTTTTTGATCAAACGTCGACTCGCTGAGCAACGTTTTATGCCGATTTGGTCAACACTCAGGAGAGGGAAAATCTAAAGTGTTTAACCCCCACAAAGAATAAAACCTGCATCTAAAGCTTTAAATTTTGAAGTGGGGAAATCACTTGGAAAAAAAATGGCCACAGGGGTAAAGGGTTTTCCAAAACCCTATGACACCGTCTGTCTCCTCCTCCTCCTTGCCATTTTCAAACCAAGGCATTCCCCCGCTGCACATTCCCGGAGGGGCATAAGCAAGCATCATTTCCCAGTGCCAAAAAAACTGTCCCCCCCCCCGATTCCCCACCACCCACCCCCAAAGGGGAACACACCCCTACCCCTTCCCCTTCCACCATTTTAAACCTGCACGCCGTACAGCACCAGTCAAGCAGCCAGCCATCTGGGTACCAGGTGTGGGAGCAGAAAAAAAACGCTTTCACCCCAACCATCCAAAAGAAAAAAACCTGAATGTGGGCATTGCCGGCTTTTGGGCCTTGGAAATTTTGCCATTCTGACTGGGGGGACACAGAAGGGTTCCGCCACATCATCCCCCTTTGGCCCTTCCCCCAATCCCCGTTTGATGGGGTGGGTTTTTCCCTTTTCCCTAAAAGTTTTTCACTGTCCGGGGCCAGCCACGTGTCAAAAAAAATCCCCAGCGCATTGGCTGCACCCTGGTCCAGCAAAGCCCTCGGACCACGTACTTTGGATTTGTAAGCAGGGTAAAGGGGCCGCTACATCCCGTAAAAAGCTCACTGGGGTAAAGTTTGGGTGGATTTTTTCTGGTGAAAAAGGGGGGTTTCATGCTCGGCCCCCCCACTGAATTCCCAAGCTCCACGAGTAGCTCACGTGCCAAGAAAACCCGGCCCGTGTAGAAATTAATGTGTCGGGGAAAGACATCAACCCCCACGGGGTCAAGATTTTGGGGGAAAAAGCTCTGAAACAATGAACCAACTGTGGCTGGGTGATAAGAACCTGGCCCCCAGGAAGGGGGTGTGCGACAAGGGGGGAAAAATTTTCCTTGCCGCCCTTAAAAGATCGGTAGGCTTGATCCCCAAAACCCCCCCCCTTTGCCTGGCACTTTGTCCATGAACCTGGTTGTGCAAAAATTTTTCTAAAGCGCTTCACTGTCTTTGGGGGAGGTTTGGGGAGGTCGACCCATTTCCCGGCTTTCGCACACTGTTTTGGGCCCCCGAGTCAGGTTGCTGCATCATCGGGGCCCTCACCTTAAACCGTCTGCATTTTTTTTTGCCCAAAATTTTTTTGGGGTGTGTCCAAAAGGGGCATTTTGTCTGTGAGGGGCCCCACCACTGAAGTTTTTCTTTGTTCCATTTTTTTCCTTTTTTCCCCTTTCACAATGTTTCAGTTGCAGAAAGAAATCATAATATTGCAGTCAAAAGTATTCTCAGGTCCCCCCTTGCTTTTTATTTCCCTTTTGTTATAACATTTCCCTTTTGTATAACATGTACACTCTCCGGGCCCCAATTTATTAGGTCACCTGCCAAAACGGCCTCGTTAACACTTTTTTTCTAATCGGGCCAAAATTCCCCATGGCGGCAACCCCAGTGCATTTAGGCATGTAGACTGGTCAAGACAATCTCCGGCAGTTAAAACCGAGCATCATATGGGGAAAAAAAGGGTAAATTTGAGTGCCTTTGAACGTGGCATGGTTGTTGGTCCGAAGGGTTTGGTCTGAGAAATTTTCAGAAATTTGTGATCCCCGGGGAGTTTCACGCCAACCATCTCTGGGGTTTACGAGAAGGGCCCGAAAAAAAAAAAACCCATCCAGTGAGGGGCAGCCCTGTGGGCGAAATGCCTTTTTTGTTCCGGGGTTTTCAAGGAGAATGGGCGGGGACGGGTTCGAGCTGTTTTAAAAAGGCAACAGTGACTCAAATGGCCCCCCCCGTTACAACCAAGGTGGGGCGAAAAGGCTCTCTGAACGCACGAAAACGGCGAACTTTGAGGAAAGATGGGCTAAGCAGAAAAAAACCACCCCGGGTCCCACTCCTTTCATTTTAAGAAGGGGAAACGGGAGGCTTCAATTTCCCCCAAGCTCATCGAAATTGGACGGGTAAAAGGGTTTGGGAAAAAAAACTTTGCTGGCCCTATGGTCTCAAATTTCCCCTCCCGGACATATGGGGATGGTAGGGTCAGAATTTGGCGTCAACAACATGAAAGCATGGATCCACCCCTCCCTTTTGTATCAAGGGTTCGGGGCGGGGGGGTGGGGGTTGTCGGGTTGTGGGGGGAAATTTTTTTTGGGGCACTTTTTGGGGCCCCCTTTTGGTTTACCAATTGAGCATCGTTGCAAAAACCTTGGGGAATCAAAGCCACGAAAAATTGAGGCATTTCTAAAGGGGAAAAAGGGGGCCCCAAACCGTTATTTTAGCAGGGTTTGTACCTAAAAAAAGTGGCCGGGGGAGTAATTTATCGGGCTGTTTGGGCTGCAAAACCCTGCGTTCAAAAATGATGAAATAGTTCTCTGAAAATTTTCCCCCCTGTTTACCATTCCCAACACCAACGGTTGGTCAGAGGCAGTTGGGGCATTTGGGGCAGTTAGGCAGTTGGTTATTTAGTCTCTGCTCCCCCAAGGGGAAGGTGTGCGAGGTTTTGGGCCCAAGTGGGGGGGTTTTGTTGTTGTCCCCTGGCTCCCTCAGCCATTCTGCTGGGCCCCCTACCCTCCCCAAAACCCTTTCCTTTAAATTCCCCCTACCCCCTAAGGGCTCCACAGGACTCCAGTGCAAATCAGGAGGGTGCAATTTCCAGTAAAGAAAACCTTCGGGTCCACCGCCCGGGGAATGAGGGTTCCCACCAGCGGTCATAGTTTCTCCTGGCTTTAAAAGTCAAAAATTTCCCCCGCACTTCTCATGCTTTCAACGCGTGGGGGAAGTATTTTTCATTTGTTTTTAAATCCGAGTATTCAAAAAACCCAGAGGGTCCTTCAAACCAGGCCCTTTTTCTCAAAGCCTGTCCCCTTTGGTGAAAGAACCCAATCTTCAGGAATAAGGTCTGTAATCAGTTATCTTTTTTAAAGAAATTACTACCCCCCAGCATCTCAATTTTCCCCAAAAGTCCTGAAAACCATACTCAAAGACTGTTGTATCAAAATCAAAGCTGCCGCTTTTAAACATCATACTCAAGTCAAGTCATTGATACTGCATCAATTTTTATTGTATTCCAGGTTGCATACAGAGACAAGGGCTCCACTAGTTATTGCTGCAAATAAAAGCAACCCACCGTTGTTTCCGAAACCCCTGGCATTTTGGGGTCTAGTGATTGGGGGGTTTGACTAGGGGACAACGAAACAGAAAAAATTTTTTGGGGACTAAAGGGCCCCGGGGAAGTTTGCCCCCATATTACCCTCGTGCTATTTAAACCCTTTCCCCCTGGCAAAAAACCATCTTTAAAAGGGGGCCAAACCCCAGGGTTTTCCCAGATGCCAAGGAAGGAAAAAGTTTCCCGTTCGTACGCCACTTTTTCCTTCCCTTTGGGATACTGGGAAACCCCGGGGTGGCCCCCTTTAAGATGGTTGTTGGGGCACGGGGAATGGGGTATGGAAAAGGGTTAAAATGGTTCAATTTTCAGTTTTAAATTTTCACATTTCCTCAAGGCAATCAAAAAAACAACGAATTCTGGGTTTGGGCCCCCCTCCTTGATCCCCCATTTTCAAGTCAAAATTTAACAATTTTTTCCCTTCCCCCCACTTTAAATTTGAACAGTAAAACAAAAATCACAATGGACAGCATAGAATGGGGAAAATAAACCGTAGAACAGCAAAGTTGGAAAAAAATCTTTGTTTTTAAGAGGTTTAATTTTTTAGTTTTTAATTTTTATTCGAGGGGGCTAAATTTGGGGAGGGGGCCCCAACCCCCCGGTGGGGGGGGGGGGGGGGGGGGGGGGGGGGGGGGCCCCCCCGGGGGCACCCCCGGGCCCCAAACGCGTCCCCCGCCCGGGCCCCGGCGCCGGCAAAACATGATGGGCCCGGGCCCCCCTGACTTTTTCCCCGGGGGGCCGGCATCTTCCCCTGCACGGCCGCTATTTAAACCCGGGGGCAGAAAATTTGCGTTCGCACATCGGCGGCTGGGATTACAGGGGAAAACAGGGGCGGGGGCATTACCGGGCCCCGCTTTCCCTATCTTTTTAGAAAGCGGCCTCACTGAGTCCGGGATCTACAGATGAGCGGGCAGGGGGGGTGTTTAAAGGCCCTTGACGTACACCCCCCCGCCCCCCCCACCCCCCCCGGTGAAGTCGGGTGGCCCCGGGAGGAGGACTCGGCCCCAGGATCCCCCGGGGAAAAGGGAAATGATACCTTTTTACCTTTTTTTTTTTTTTAAAAATTGTCCTTGGGCTGCCTGCTGGGGAGCTATATATCACTACTGGGGGGCTATATATGACTTTTTTCTTGGGGGGAGCTAAATATGATACTGGGGGCAGCTTAATCATAGGGGGGAGCTATCCCCATCACTACTGGGGGGGGGCTATATGTCACTAATTGGGGGGGGGTTATATCACAAATGGGGGCAGCTTTTATATCCCTACTGGGGGTTTTTTAGGGCCTTTTTATATCACTAATGTTGGGGGCAGCTATATATAATTGCTGACGGCAGCTATCAATCACTACTGGGGGCAGCTATATATCTCTACTGGGGGCAGCTATATATCACTACTGGGGGCAGCTATATAAGACTACTGTGGGCAGCTATATATTTACTACCCCGGGGGCAAACTATATATCACTTTCTGTGGGCAGCTACATATCACCCACCCTTTTCCCTTTTGGGGGGGGGGTATATATCACTACTGGGGGCAGTATATCACTACTGGGGCTGTATATATCACTAAATGGGGGCCTATATATATCCCCTTGGGGGCCCCTATATATCACCCCAGTGGGGGCAGCTATGTATCCCCTACTGGGGGGCCCCGCTATAAATTCCCCTACTGGGGGTTTGCTAAAATATCACAAATGGGGGGCCCCCTTTATTTAAAAACGGGGGGCAGCTATAAACACTAATGGGGGGGTTATCACTAATTTTGGGGGGAGCTATTAACTATCACTACTGGGGGGAGCTATATATCACTACTGGGGGGGGCTTTTATATCCCCACTGGGGGCAGCTATTTACACTACTAGGGCAGCTAAAATATCACTTTCTGGGGGCCAAGGGGTATATATCACTACTGGGGGACAGCTATATATCACTATGGGGAAAGCTAATATCCCTACTGGGGGCAGCTATATATTTACTACCCGGGGGGGGGCTATATAACACTACGGGAAAAAGCTATTTTATCACTACTGGGGCACTTGTATCACTTTCTGGGGCAGCTAAAGTACCCCCTACTGGGGGAAGCTATATATCACTACCCGGGGGCAGCTATAGAATTTACACTTTGGGGGCAGATATTATCCCTACTGGGGACAAACTATATGTTTACTACTTTGGGGCAGCTATGTGTCACTACGGGGGCCCGGGTATGTATCACTATCACTAAGGGGGGAGCTATGAAAACACTATGGGGCAACTATGTGTCACTACTGGGGCAGTGGTTTTCACTTACTGGGGGCAGCTATAAGTCACTACTGGGTTTTAGCTTTATATCATACTGGGGGCAGCTATATAACATTACTGGGGGGAGCTTATATCACTACTGGGGGGAAACTTTTTTATCACTACTGGGGGCAGCTATAAATCCCTAATGGGGGCACTATGTATCACTACTGGGGGCACTTATAAACATTACTGGGGGCAGCCCTTTTATCACTTAAATGGGGGGAGCTATATATCACTACGGGGGGAAAACTTAAAATCAACTGGGTTTACTATGTTTTTCCCTACTGGGGGCAGCCCAGTTTTCACTATGGGGGGGGCTATGGGATCACTACTGGGGAACAAGTATCACTAAACTATTCGGGGCAGCTATGTATCACTATCACTACTGGGGGGGGAAAACTGTGGGATCATTACTGGGGGAGCTTTTGTTCTTACTGGGGCAAACATGTTCAATTTTCTGGGGCAGTATTTTTTTTAAAAACACTATCAAACGGGGGTATTTTATTTATTTTCAGGGGGCATATATTTTAATGACAGAGCTATTCCCTATGTTATTATATACATGAAAAATGCTGACCCCAGAGGGTGTCAATATTACTTTTCAGAATGATTAAACAGCTCTGTGGGTTGCTTTTTTTTAAAAAAAATAGTGGGCCCCAGAGCTGACAAAACAGTTTCCCGTTATAAAATAAGGTTACCCCATACTATACCCCTAAATGACACAGTATAAAACTTTTTTTGGGGGTTTTTTTTTTTGTGTGATTCTAAACATCCCAAAAACCCCCCATAAAACCCCCCCCTAATAACCACACCCCAATAACCCCCCCCCCCCCTTTCCCCCCCCCCTGGGCCCCTGGGGAAAAAATTTTCGTTCATCAAAACCCGGGCCCCGGTAGAAAAAAAAGGGTTTGGGGAAAACCCCTGTATTAGGGCTTTTGTTCCCGGTTTTGTGGCATGCGCAGTAAAAAAAAGCAAAATTCAATGTCCTATTTTACAAAAATATTGGTTTTAAAAAAACTTTTTTTCTTTGGGACATTTTATTTTTAGGGTCCATAATGGCATCTTTTGCTGGTTTTAGGTCTGCAGCAGTAAAGGGAAACGATAGTCAATGTCCTATTCACTTTAAAAAATTGGGGTTTAAAAAAACTTAATTCTTCTGGCAAATTTTAAAATGAGGGTATCTTTTGATGTATTTGAAAGGGCCATGCCGGGGTTTTAAAAGAAACCAATAGTAAAGGTCATAAATTTAAAAAAAATTTTATTTCACAAGCATCAAGGCAATCAAAAATTTAACAGCATTTTTTTGGGGGGCCACCATCCTTTGATCCACATTCCAAATAAAAAATGACAAATTTCCCTTTCCCCCCACACAAAAAAGACGTAGAAGCAGGAAATTTGGAAGGGGGTCATTTACCAACTGCAGACATTTTTGCGGGCTTTTTTTAGTTTCTAATGTCATGGGGGAAAACATCACCCAAAAAAGGGGCAGCGTAGAATGGGAAGCAGCTGGGGCAGCAGCAACCTTGGGAAAAAATTTTTGTTTGAAATAGTCATTTTTTTATTGTGAATTTTATTTGAGTTTCCAAAAGGGTTTTTTTTGCTGGTTTTTTTTGGGGGCAGGCTACTTTAAAAGGGATGAGGGGGGGAAATGGGCCGTCTCCTGTCCAAAGGGGCCCCAAAACAAAAAGGGGGCCCAGTGATATGTTTTAAAAAAAAAGGAAAAAAAATAATTTGGGGAGGGGGGCCCCCTTCGATTTTTTAAAGCCATGTGGGCCCGAATTTGATGAGTGATGGCAGCCCGGGTCCCCAAGCAACCAACCTTTAAATTTCGGCCTTTTCCAGCTGGAAAATCCGTTTTTCCCCCTTGGGGTTGGGTTTTTGGGCCCCCACCCCATTATATGGGCATGTTTTTTGGGCCTGGTTTCAAAAAATGATAGGGTCTCCTGCCCTTTTCCATGTTTTTATTTCCCAAAACCGGGGGTTTCCCGCGACGTAACTCAGAAGCTAGGGCCCCCAAAGCAAACTTTTGGATGGGGGCCCCCCAAACCCCCCCCTCCCCTCCCCCACCTTCCCCACCACAAACAATTTTCCAGGCATGCGTTAGATAAGTAATAATACAAGGGGCAAATACCCCCACCATTCATAACACCATCAAAAATTTTACGAAAAAAATTTCCCCCCCTATACCCAAAACCAATATTAACCCAAAAAACGTATTAAAATAGGAACCTGATTTTTAAACCCCCAAGCATGACCCAAAAATGACGGGAAAAAATTTCCTAAACACTATTACAGATGATACACAAAGACCAATAGTACCCCCATTTTAGTGACCCCTAGTGGTTTATACTAGTGGGACACAGGCTCTGCAGACTGTATATAACCACCATACAGTGACCACATAGTGTTAGACACCAGTGTACATAGACTCTGCAGACATACGTGATTAAAGTGTAGTTACATCTTGTGACTCACAGGTGATGTTTCTCTGAAAAGTTGTTGACTTTCCCTTATGTTCTGCATCCGATCCAGACCGCCATCATGACATCTCCCAAACACTTGTCCCTGGAGATTTAGACACAAATATCTTAGAATCCTGACTTTTCCAGCACCTGACCCCCTGGCTATATGGGGTCCATTTAGGCAGTGTCAGGACCGCTCAGCGAGCGGGACGTGGATCCACCGGTCACTGTTAGGAGTTGATGTAACCTACGCCAAGTAGCGGAGTCTAAGGGGCCCCTTGTCTTCACCGGAGCCCGCCGACGACAGGAAGGGCTATCCCTATAAAGCCCGTGCCAAAGGCCATAGGTGGAAAGGGAACACCAATTAGGTACTGTCCCTTTAAATCAAGAAGCTGCTAACGCGGAAGCAGTACGCAGTCAGGTGAGTAGAAGCGCGGCGCAGCACATGCCGGGGCTGGCTGTGCCTTGGGTCAGGCACCCGTTCTACAGCACGAGAGGCGCCAGTGGCCGGGAGGCGCGAGTGGCCACGGTCCGGGTGTCGGACCGCAGCGTGCGGCGTTACAGTACCCCCCCTTAGGGCCCCTTCTTCCGGAAAACCGGAGTCTGTGAAAACATTGGATGAGAGTGGGAGCATTGATGTTTTCTTGAGGCTCCCAGGACCTCTCCTCAGGCCCGAAGCCCTTCCAATCCACGAGGTAGTAAGTCTTGCCTCTGGAATGCTACATGTCCAGGATTTCTTTTACTTCGTAGATATCTTCGTTATTAGGAGGTGCGGCAACAGGAACCACCTTGCATGAATACCGATTGAGAATAACCGGTTTCAGGAGAGACACATGACATGAATTGGGGATGCGGAGGGAGGGGGGTATGCAAAGTTTGTAGAATACCGGGTTGATCTGTCATAGAACACTGAAAGGACCAAGATAGCGTGGCGCAAATTTCACACTAGGCACTCAGAGGCGGATGTGCTTGGAGGAGAGCAAAACTTTATCCCCAGGTTGGTATGTAGGAGGTGCTCTGCGCTTCTTGTCAGCTTGCGCCTTAAACCGGGTGGCCATGCGACACAAATTCTGACGGGTAAGTCGCCAAATTTGTGAAAAGTCCCGTACCAGGGTGTTGGCAACAGGAACTTCTGAAGAGGCAGACAGTGGAAGAGGAAGACGAGGATGTTGGCCAAACACCACATAGAAAGGAGAGCTGAAATAAATTGGCGCAGGTAGTTCACCAGGACCTGGTTGATCCACTCCACTTGGCCATTAGACTGTGGGTGATAATCAAAATGGAAACCCCAATTTAATTCCCAGCATAGACACAAGGCGCCCAAAGCGAGAGTAATTGTACTCCTCTATCAGAGGAGAATCAGTCCACCACACCCAGACAACCAAACAGCCCTTGGAGGGCGGGAGATCAGTCACAAAGTCCATAGCGATGTGACTCCATGGTGCTTCGGGCACCGATAATGGCAACAGATAACCAGCAGGTCGGATACGAGAACTCTTACTTCGGGCACAGTTAAGGCAAGCAGCCACAAACTCCTTGAAAATCCTGTGCGAGGGAGGCCACCATAGTGACGTGCGATAAGGTGTTAGCCCTTACGATAGCCAGAAATGACTGCCACTTTGGAAGCATGACCCCGGGACAGAATGCGTTTCCTCAGGGCGGGGTGCACAAAGGTCCTACCAGGCAGAATTTCCCGCAACCTTACAGGTGCGGCATGGACCAGACGTTCGGGGGGGATCAGGTACTGCGGTTCAGATTCAGAGTCGGATGAATCCATTGCCCGGGACAGAGCATCGGCCTTGAGTTTTTTTGCGGCTGACCGGAAGTAGAGGATGTAGTTAAAACGAGAGAAGAATAACGACCACGGCCCAGACGAGGTTTTCAAGCGTTGTGCTGTCTGTAGGTATAGGAGGTTTTTATGATACGTATAGATGGTCACCGGATGTAGAGCGCCCTCCAGAAGATGCCACCATTAACCCAAGGCCAGTTTGATCGCCAGCAGTTCTCTGTCCCCAATGGAGTAGTTTTTCTCCGCCGTCAAGAAGGTCTTAGAGAAGAAGCCACAGGTAACGAATTTGCCTTTGGCTTTTTTTTGTAGAAGGACGGCTCCAACTCCAACTGAGGATGCATCAACTACCAGAAAGAATGGGCTCTCTGGATCCGGGTGATGAAGAACAGAGGCAGAGGCAAAGACTGCTTTTAACTGAGCAAAGGCTTCTTCAGCCTTAGGAGTCCATAAACGAGGGTTACTGCCTTTCTTGGTGAGGGCGACAATAGGAACTATGAGCGTGGAGAAATGCGGAATAAATTGGTGGTAATAGTTGGAGAAACCGATGAAGCGCTGGATAGCTCGAAGGCCGACAGGGCATGGCCAGTTCAATACTGCAGACGACTTTTCCGGATCCATTAGAAGACCTTGCGCAGAGATTATGTACCCCAAGAATAGTAAACTGGTCTGTTCAAATAGACACTTCTCCAACTTGGCGTAGAGATGGTTGTGTCTAAGGCGGGAAAGTACCAGACGATCATGAGCCCGATGGGATTTTAGATCCAGAGAGTAGATTAAGATGTCATCCCCAGGCCAGTGCTTCATTGGAGAGGAGAGAAATAATGAAGGCCACTTTAGCCCGGTCAGTAGCAAATTGATGTGCCAGGACCTCGAAGGGAATCGTTCATTGGTTCAAAAATCCACGGCAGGCCTTGGGATCCCCGTAGTAGCGAGGTGGCAAAAGCGGGTGAAAGGGAGGAACTGCTAATGCTGAAAGGAAACCGGAGCGAGAACCGGAATGGAGACAGGTGCCAGAGCCAGGGCCACAGGTGGTTCTGGGAGTCGGGCAGCAAGGTTCTGGAGCATGACGAAGAATTGCTCTTGATAGGCGGCATGGTGCATGATTTCAGCCACAAGGCTCTCTGTGTCTGGTAGCAGTTGATCGGCAGGATCCATGGCCCAGCTGTACTGTCAGGACCGCTCAGCGAGCGGGAAGTGGGTCCACCGGTCACCGCTAGGAGTTGGCGTAACCTACGCTGGGGAGCGGAGTCTAAAGGGCCCCTTGTCTTAACCGGAGCCCGCCGCAAGGCAGGACGGGCTTTGCTGCAGGGAATCCCCCAGGTCGCTACCCCCGACGCAGTAGTGGCAGCCAAAGCAGGTAGCGCGGACACAGGGCTGAACGGAGCATGGAACTGGAGTAGGCAAGACACCGGAGTGTAGAACCAGTGTTGGCAGGACTGGCTAGGCAGGACTGGCAAGGCAGGAGCGGAAACCTAAACTATGGAACCATCAGAGGGAACGCTACCAAATGCAGACAAACGTTGCTAACGCAGGGACACCAACAACTGGGCGCCGACAACAGGAAGAGCTATCCCTATAAAGCCCGTGCCAAAAGGCCATAGATGGAAAGGGAACACCAATTAGGTACTGTCCCTTTAAATAAAGAAGCTGCTCGCGCGCACCCCTAGTGGCCAGCCGGGATAGTGCAGTCAGAAGCAGAGACTGCCGCACAGCGCAGAGGGAGGAAGCAGGACGCGGTCAGGTGAGTAGGAGTGCGGCGCACTGCATGCCGGGGCTGGCCGTGCCTGGGGTCGGGCGCCCGGACTGCGGCACGGGAGGCGCCGGAGGCCGGGAGGCGCGATTGGCCGCGGTCTGGGCGTCGGACCGCAGCGCACGCCGTTACAGGCAGGCATGGTTTAGATAAGCTATATGGAGCCCCAGAAAGGCAAGGTTTAGGTAGGCAATAGAGTCCCCATATAGGCAGGCTGGGGTTTTGGTAGCTATAGGGAGCTATACAGGAGACAGGGTTAGGTGGGCTATAGGGGGAAAATAGATAGGTAGGCAGGGTTTTTGGTAAACTAAAGGGGCCCCATATAAGTAAAACAGCAGGCTTCGGGGCCATATAGGTAGGCAAGCTTTAGGGGCTATAGGGGCTATTACAGACAGGCTTCACGGGGCTTTTAGGGCTATTAAGGCAGGCAGACTTAGAGAGCTATATAGGCAGGTTTAGGGGGCTATATAGGCAGGCTTGGGGGGACTATGTAGTCAGGCTGGGTGTAGATAGGCAGGCTGGGGGCTATGCAGGCAGCCTGGGGGTATATAGGTCGGCTGGGGGGTATATAGGCAGGCGGGGGGCTATTCAGGCAGGCTGGGGAGCTATGCAGGAGGGCCCGGGCATTCAGAGGCAGTATGCGCCGGGCCCCTCAGCTCCCCGCCTGCCGGCAGTGAACAAGTATGTTCGTTGCCGGCGGACCCAGGAGTGGCATTACCGGGGTAGCGGACGCGGTAGCAGCTGTGCTGGGCCCCCTAAGTGCAGCTGCTACGTCTGCTACCCCGGTAGTTACGTCCCTGCCGGTGTCTTCTTATGTGTCAAAGGGGCCTCGTAGCTGTTGCTACCGCTGTACCTCATATAGCTATGCTGTCCCGATCTTTTCAGTTAGCCATTGAAAGGAATGAATTATCTTAGCCTGTGAATTTTTTTCTGTGACTCTTAGAGCCTAATTGTCTTGACTAAAATATACCACGTATCCAGTTTACTGTTGTAGATGGTCATTCCTGCTTCTCCTCACCTGTTTATGTATTACAATGAACCTGGTCAACATCTCCCATAGAGTTTAACGGGAATCGACGATCGATCAAGATCGTAAATCGTAAATAGCCGCAATATTTCTCAAAATCAGTAATCGTCGAGATCTCGATATTTTTACTGACCGCTCATTACTAGTGATAAGTGGTATTGTGATCTAGAGGACCATGAAATAGGCAAAATATATGTGTGGCAGAGGGATCAGTCAAATGTCAGAAGACTTCATAGGAGAAATAATAAAAGGGATGTACAACTACATTTCGGTTTCACTACATGCGATTCGAATTCAACAGATGACTCTGCTAAAGTTGAATTTTTAGGTCGAACAACAAGACAAAATACAGACGTGGTGGGCGGAAACATAAAAGGTCACAAAAGAAAAAATAAATCCAATCAATCCAGAGAGGAATTGACACGTCTCCTAACCAGAAAAAATCCACGGAAACATATATAGTGGTAAATGTTTTATCTATCCAGTTGACTGAAAAGGAAACTAAGATCTTGAATTATGGTTTATCGTTCAGTCCGGTCGAAAATATTGATTGGTTTAATGTAGAAGTTGATTTGCAAGCATTTTTTAGACACATTAGATTAAAAACATATTTCAGTGAAAGGAGTGAGACTAGACCAATGATAAGTAGGGAGGGACATCCATCTGAAAGTATGTGTTTAAAAGATTTTGGATTGGTTACTAAAAGTGATTTTAATCCACCAAGAAATAATCATATAGTTGAGGCGTATGTGGAGAGTACAATGAATGGGATTAGATCTTTGAGAAGTGAATTTTGTATGGATGGAAGTTCTTATTTGTCCTTACAAGAGAAACGTACTTTACAAGATTTGATGAAGAGAAAAGAGATCACAATTAAACCAGCGGACAAGGGGGAGCAGTCATGGTCATGGACTCTGTGAAATATGAACAAGAGATTTCGAGGCAACTTGGGGACCAACTGGTTTATGAATCTTTGTACAGAGACCCAAAATTTGATATAATGTGTGAAATCAATATGGTGTTTGACAAAGCATTGTGTGAAGGTTTGATAGATAAAGCATTGGGAAATTATCTGAAGGGGACTTCTCCTGTCACTCCAGTGATACATATCCTGTCAAAGATTCATAAAAGTCTGATCGATCCCCCTGGTCGCCCTATTGTGTCTGGTCAGGGTTCTATTTTAAATACAATTGCCATATTTTTGGATAAAGTACTGAGAAAATTGTCCATGGCTGTGCCCTCCTTTGTCTGGGATACATCTTATTTTCTTGTAAAGTTACAGTTATTACCTTTAACCACATGTTATTTGTTGGTTTCATTTGATTTTTGATCTCTTTATACCTCAATAGGGCATGATGTTGGTATTCAGGCAGTCTTGATGGCACTCACCAATGCAGGATTCTCTCCTGGACATACACGATTTGTGTTGACTCTGCTGGAAATAGTCCTCAGGAGGAATTATTTCTAGTGTTGAGCGATTGCGTTGGCTATCGAGATCGACTATAGCGATAGTCCGGCCCGCCTATCGAGAAGGGTTTGTCGAATAGTGAGCATCGATTATGCGCGATGACCATTAAAGTCCTATGGGAAGCAACAACACCTTCATTATTACACCCAAACAAGGCTGAGAACTGAAATTAAATCCACAACATTCAAAATGGATACGTGCTACATCTTAGCAACACACTTAGGTTATTAAAGTCTCAGAAAAAAAGTCACAGATCATGTACTATCCCTTCTTGTACCACACCGACCCTAAACCTCATCACCTACACAAAGTAAAAAGTGCCAGAAGCTATGATTTTAACCTTCATGTTCCTTGAACAGGTTATTGGAATACCCTGCCTAGAACGCAGCATGAGCCCCATACCTCATGACCCCCACCATTTATAAAGTGCCGTAAAAAGGAGTCTTTCAACCACCATTTTAGTTGAAATGGACATTGACTTATACCTGTCCTGGGCCACAGCATGACCGCCAAACCGCATGACCCCCACATTTAAAAAGTGCCAGAAAAAGGAGTCTTTCAACCACATTTTTAGTTGAACTGGACATTGACTATACCTGTCCTGGCACAGCATGAGCTCCAAACCTCATGTCCCCCACATTTAAAAAGTGCCGGAAAAAGGATCTTTCAACACCATTTTAGTTTCACGGACATTGACTATACCTGTCCTGCAAAGCATGAGCCCCAAACCTGCATGACCCCCCACATTTAAAAAGTGCCGAAAAAGATCTTTCAACACCATTTTAGTTGAAAACTGAATATTGACTAGAACTGTCCCTGTGCCACAGCATAACCCAGCCGAGTTAACAGTGGGAGCGGTGAAAGCCCAGGCTGGCGTCCGTCACTATTTACACGCAGGTTAAAATGCCCTTGACGCAGCAACGAAACTGTCCCGTGCTGAAGCAGAGTCAAGCGGAAGTGTGAAACTCCACCTTCCTCTGTAAGACATCATACCTGGTAGCGATTGCCCCCTCCCGTAATGATGTGACCAATTGGCTCAACTTGGAAATACTGTGTTAAACCGCGCCTGTTACACCATTGCCATTATCTTCGCATTCTTTTTCTCATTTTTACTCAACGGTGCGAGAAATGGTCTTGTACATTGTTCTCTGTCCGGTGCCTCCATAACTCCATGTCCCTCTGAAATAACCTACATCATCAAGTTGTTCCCTGTACCTCCCTTGTACAATTCAAGGAATTTTTTTAACACTATTTTGTACATCAAAGTTTTTTAGTATTTAATTCCTTAGAAAACAACATTTTTTAAATAGGATGAATCCCCATGTCTTTGTTTCTCTTTTTTTCATTGTATAATGGGTTGTCCTCAATACATCAGGGATTGATAGTATGTTAAAGATCTTGAAACAAATCAAGTCTTTTTGCAATATGGTGTCCATTAACATGTCCTACCTATTCCTGTTTCTGACAGCACCACACCCTTGAGCCACTCTTGACAATTGGGAAGAACAAATGTCTGTTAGAAACAACATTTTTTTAGAATGGGACCTTTTAGTATAGCTGCTGTCACAGCAAAATGCCCCCCAAAAATTCAAAGCATGACCCTTGACCACTTTGGTCAATTGTGAAGAACAAATGTCTGTTAGAAACAACATTTTTTAGAATAGGACCTGTAGTATAGCTGCATGTCAAATCAAAGTACCACCAAAAATTCAAAGAATGACCCTTGAGCCACTTTGTCAATTGTGAAAAACAAATGTCGTTTAAAAACAACATTTTTTTTAATGGGACCGTAGTAATTGCTGCTTTCAAAGAAAGCATGACCCAAAAAATTATAAAAATGACTTCTCAGCCACTTAAAAAAAATTTTGGGGAGGGAGAAATGCCACTTAGAAGCCACATTTTCTTTACAAGACCATGATTATTGCGTATCTCACAGCTACGACCCAAAAATTAAATAAATATCTTAAGATATAAATTGTGGGGAAAATGGCATTTAGAGTTCTTTTCAAAGGACCTATTATGCTGATCTCAACACTGACCCTAAAATTAAAATGCCAAAAAATAATTGGAGGTAAATTCCCATTAGAAAAAAAAAAAAAAAAAAAAAAAAAAAAAAAAAAAAAAAAAAAAACCTTTTTTTTCCCCCAAAAAAAAAAAAAAAATTTTGGGAAAAGAAATAAAAATTGCAAAGAAGATCATTTTAAAAAAAAGTTTTCAAGAGGACCATTTCTGTTTGAAAAGGAATGTGAAAGTAACTGGCAACTAATCGGGGACCTCGGCAATTGGGGGCCAAAAACATCATCAGAGATCCATGCCTGATTCATCTTGATGAAAGTCAAACATCCACATTATCTGTGGAAAGCCGGGTGCGTTTGTCTGTAATGACTCCTCCAGCTGTCTGAAGGTCCGCTCGATATACGCTGGCTGCTGGCAGGACAACACCTCTATGGCGGACGAGCCAGCTCGGGCCATCGTCCATTTTGGATACCCAGAAGTCTATTGGGGCCGAACACAAAGCAAAAACATCGGTGTTGAGACGCAGATAGTCCCTGCACCATGATCTTAACTGATCCTCTGTGTGTTGGGTGGGGCCCTGCATTGCATGCGTTGGTGAGGTGGTAAACAAAGATTGCCAGAGGGCCACCCATTAGGCTTCTGCCACCTTGCCTGCTGCTGCCGCTAAAGCCTACTTGGGACCACTGCTGTCACGTCGCTGATGTTGTTTCCCCCGTGACTTGGGGAACGTGAAGCAGACCAACAATTTTCTCCAGTTGATCAATCAGCAAGGTCTCCATTTCCTGCATTTTACTCTCTATTTGGTGGGGGGGAAGGAAAGTGCGATTTTTGTTTTGTACCGGGGATCCAGGAGGGGGGCCACCCAGTAACTGGTGTTAATTTTTATTGCCTTAAATCGAGGATCATGTTGGGGGAAATGGAGCAAACAAGCACTCATGTGAGAATGGAGCCTTGATTTCCCAAGCCTCTGGTCAGGGGCACTAGCAAACTGATCTTCCTCATCTTCCTCCTCCGCCTCAAATTCGCGCCAAACCTCTTTCCAAGGCAGGGACGTCGGTAACATCGGTGTCTAGGAATACTCTCCTTCCTCCTCCTCCGCTGCCTCCGGCAGAGCTTCAACACAGCCCTGACTTGCCTGGATGATAGCACCCTGAGAGCTGATGCGCCACCTTGCACTAGCTCTGGACCCCGAACCACTGCCTAATGAAGACCGATGAAATTGTGAAACTGTCGGGCCTTGTGGATTTGACGGAGAGAAAGGCTCCGTGTCCGCATCTGTGTCCGTCTCCTCCTCCTCGCTGGCGGGCACCTTTGTTCAGAGTGTCCAACGATCGTTCCAGAACTAAGATCACCACAATGCTCATGCTGACAAGGGCATTGTCCGCACTGACCATTTTGGTGGCTTCTTCAAAACTGGCAAGGATGGTGCAGAGCTCTTTCACCTGCCTCCACTCTCGGTGGTTCAACACCCCGAGGTCCGTACCGCTGCTTGTCAGGCCATGTGTCACTTCGAACTGCGTAATGGCATTGCGCTGCTGCCACAATCGCTGGAGCATGTGGAGGGTGGAATTCCCGCGTGTTGCCACGTCAACAATGAGACGGTTGATACGGGGAGCCGAGCGACGCTGCAAGCACGGCGGACGACAGGTGCGAACGGCGGAAGTGCGATCTCAGACCTCGAGCCTTCTCAGCAGGCAGTCCAGACCCGGGTAGCTCTTTAGAAATTTCTGGACGACAAGGTTCATGACATGTGCCAGGCAAGGGATGTGCTCCAGCCTACCGATCTTAAGGGCGGCCAGCAGATTTCGCCCGTTATCGCACACCACCTTGCCTGGCACAAGGTTCTTGTCACCCAGCCAGCGCTCGGTCTCGTTGCTTAGAGCCGTCCACACTCCTGACCTGTGTGTGGACGGTCTCCAAGGCAGATTAATTTCAACACGGCCTGGTTCTCTGGGCACGTGATGCCACCTGAGGACCTTGGGGTAACCACCCCTGCACCACCCCGGCGTTTTGTAAGAGCGTGCGCCGACCCTGCGCCCCACCGACACCCCCAGAGACAACCACCCAGCTCACACCGTGAGCTGTCACAGAGATATAGCGGCCTTGGCCGTGCTTACTAGTCCATTGTCGGTGGTGAGATGGACTTTTCCGGACACAGATGCAACAACGCGCTTGAAATTTAGATGACACTGGCTGGCCAGGCAGGACGGCTTTTCTGGCAAAGAAATGCCTGCTCGGCATCTGGTATTGGGGGCAAGCGAGGGCCATGACGTGGCGGAACCATCTGTGTCCACCAGACGGAAAGGCAACATTTCCAAGGCCAAAAGCTGGCAATGCCGACATTCAGGCTTTTGGCTTTGGGATGGTTTGGGTTAAAGTGTTTCTTCTGCTCCCAAACCTGGAAGACAGAAGGCTGGCTGCTAGACTGGCCGCTGTACGGCGTGCAGGTCGTCAAACTGGTGGAAGGAGAAGGGGTAGGATGGGTCTCTGGTGGTGCTGGTGGTACTCGGGCGACGGTGGAGGCTGAAGCGGAGGCTGATCCCTGATCATGACTCTGAGAGACATGGGCAGCTGAGGAACGCTTGGTGGTGGCGGAGGAGGAGGAGGCGGAGACAGAGGGTGTGACAGTGGTTGGGGGCCCGGCGTCGGTCTGGCCTTTTTTGGCCAAGTGTTCCCTCCATTTCAACTCATGCATTCGCTGCATGTGACTAGACATGTTGGTGGTGGTTAACCACTTAAGGTTCTTGCCTCTACTTATGCGTTTACGGCAAAGGCGGCATATGACATCGCTGGGTGAATCAGAGGCTTGCTCAAAGAAGGCCCAGGCTTGAGAGGTCCTGGACCTTTTTGACGGCGATAAGCGAGGAGCGGGGTTTGCGCTGACCGTGGCTGGCGGAATCATATCAGCGGACTTCTGCGACCGCCCTCCCTTTTTGTGGCGGGACCCGTATTGACACTACCCCATCGTCTTCCTCCTCGTCCACTGATGAAGCGCTCGCAAGCAAATTCTGCGGAAAAGACCAGGATGGATCCGCAATGTCGTCATCATCATAATCATCAACACAGGTGACTTGGTCGTCCTGACTTTCTGCATCCAGAAGCTGCGGGCTACAAGCAAGGGGCACTGCAAGGCGTTGCCGACCGCCCGGGATTTTTTGCCGATTGACCGGCTTCCTTCACCTCCTCTGATGGCATCAGTAACTGGGCGTCAGAGCAGACTAAAACATCCTCTTGATCTTTTAACATGCCTTCTGACCCCAACCGCATTTTGTCATCAAAGAGGTCTTCAGACAATGGATTATCCACAGTGGTGGGTACACGAGTTGACATTTGGGCTGCTTCATGTTGGACGGATGCTGATGATGCTGATGACGACATTTGTGGCCGTGACTGCGAGGACGAGGAGGTAAGACTGCTAGATGCAGGTTGCATTAACCACTGAAGGACAGATTGGCGACGATGTTCGTTACTTAGATTCACAGGGCCCTGACCCAGCGATGACAGGCCTGACGGTCCTGCAACTGACGATCCGCTGGCATGCGTGTTGTCGCCAGCACTGGAAGGAGCACCTTCTCTCGTACCTCTACCTCCATGTGCTACCCCCCTCTTTGCTCGCTTACCACCTGCATTTCGCTTCATGTTCAGAAATATAAAAATTTGAGAAGGTTTTGAATAGTTTTGGAAAGTCTCTTATTAAAAGACGGCAAATCACAGCTATTCTCAAATCCCTCTAATCAAAACAAAATTGCTGTATTCAAATTTAACTGCAAGGTGTCCTACAACAAATGCTGGACTGGGCAAAGTCCAAAAAACACGTATTTGTTATCTTTGGTATAATAAACGGTAGTTGTTTGCACCTTTCAATTCACCTGTGGTGACTATAGAATTGCTGATTTAAGATTTACGTAGATGCTACGTCAAGAAACAGTGCTGGGTGCGCAAATCAAAAACCACTAACTGTTATGTTTGATATAATAAACTGTATTTTTTTTGCACCTTTCAATTCACCTTGTGAATATAGAATTGGTGTTTTAAGATTTACTTATATGCTGCGTCAATGAACCAGTGCAGGGTGCGCAAAAGTCAAAAAAACAGGAACGTGTATGTTTTGATATAATAAACTGTATTTTTTGCACCTTTCATTCACCTGTGGTGAATAAAATTGCTGTTTTAAGATTTACGAGATAGTCTGGCTCCAATGAACAAGCTGGGTGGCGCAAAAGACAAAAAACACGTAACTGTTATGTTTTGATATAATAAACTGTATTTTTTTGCACCTTTCAATCACCTGTGTGAATATAGAATTGCTATTTCAAGATTTACGTAGAGCTCGCGTCAATGAAACAGTGCTGGTTGCGCAAAAGTCAAAAAACACGTAACTGTTATGTTTTTGAATATAATAAACTGATTTGTTTGCACCTATTTTATTTTTCAATATCAACCTGTGGTGAATATAGAATGCTGTTTAAGATTTACTATATGCGCGACAATGAACCATGCGGGTGCGCAAAAGCAAAAAACACTAACTGTGGATTTGTTTTCGTACGATACACGTATTTTTTGGCAACAAACAGCCTGTGCTGACTACAAGAATGCTGGTTTGTCTAATTTAAGTGCAAGGTGGATATATCAACAGTCCCCGGTGTAATGGGTATAATTGAACACGGCTATTCCTGAAATGTATACTGATAATAAAAGTGGAGTTATGCAGCTAACAAAGAGACCCTGCAAGTTACTAGAAAGATGTTTAATCCAATATAAGTCAGGCTGCCCAATATCCAGAAATATTTCAATACAAAAATACATGTTAATATTAAAGAATATTCCACTACAAAATTCTACACTAAGTCTTGGTGAACTTTATCCATGTTCTTTAAAGATTAGTGCTTGTCCTGTGGTTCGCCCCTCAACCCCCCGGTGGCGGGCCCCCCCCCCCACCACACGCGCCACCACCGCCATGAATTTACAGTGTAATTCTGCTTTAAAATTCTCTAGCTAACACATAAAATGTTCAATCCCTAATCTAACAAAAATGGTAATATCCACAGCTAGAATAGAGAGGTGTTCTCTGTGCAGAAATAGACTAATTTCGCTGACTCTTTGGTCCACAGCAGAACGCAGGTCCTATCCCATAGACGTCTGAGAGACACTGAGGCTGAAAACAGGAAACGCGTTCTATGTAAAAACGAGTCATGTATTTTTTCCAGCCAATCGCAACCATACACATCCAGTCATGACGTCGCACACAAACACTCACCCTGCTCTATTCTGTAATCTGATTTGCTGGCCACCAAAATTACAGGAAGCGCCGAAAAAGGCGCGATCTAATAATATGAAGCACAGATTTTAAACCTTAATTAAATCGCAATGGATCTGGAATTTTACGATCACATAAAAACCTTGCCGATTTTCGAACTAGTCGATAAAAATACGCTCAACCAAACCACTAATCATGACCCTACTTTAGCTAACATTCGAGAGGAGGGCTGTGTATTTTCAGCCAAAAAAAGCTAAATCGTTGTGGTCACAACTGTCATCTAGTATGTTTAGAAGTTCATATGATACTTTATCCAGTTGCAGTTGCATGTCTGAACATATTCCGTGTACACTTTGTGAAGAAAACGGTGTTAACATTTTTATTCACCCATCTCTCTATGGGTGTTATAACATTGAAAATTACATTATCTATAATAGTGACCATATAGTTTATGTCAAAGGGTGTATGAATTGTTCTACAAAATGTAGGTTGTACTACCAGGAGAAAAAAAAAACACATTTTAGAATATTTTTATGACATTGTTCACACTGCTAATGCTTATATTTCAGGCATAGACAAAGATTTCAGAGAAGTCAATGCAGGTAGTTTAAGCATGTTAAGAAACCTTGCTGGGGAGGTGACAGACAGAGATTGCTACTTTTCAAGGAAGCATCTTGGAGTTTCTGATTGGGGACACGTT
Organism: Phyllomedusa bahiana; assembly: GCA_025379985.1. Classification (NCBI taxonomy): domain Eukaryota; kingdom Metazoa; phylum Chordata; class Amphibia; order Anura; family Hylidae; genus Phyllomedusa; species Phyllomedusa bahiana. The sequence goes on from JAODAL010002931.1 coordinate 151,490, forward strand.
TTCCAAATGGTCTTAAATACAAAAATCATCTATTTTATTTTTATTAAGCCCTTATTAAGTTTATCCAATGTTTGCCTGTATTTATGTTCATTTATATGTATACATTTTTCATTGTTCCTTTATCTGTTGTGGGTCTGCTTTTTCTGTGAGCTTTTTGTGCACCTGCACACAGTTTATTTGTGCTCACGTGCGCGATTGACATGGGATGAAAATCCACCATATAAACATGCATATTTCTTTCCATGAGAATTATACATGCAGTTAAGTGAAAAATACTTATTCACACATGCGTGTTTTGAATCTATTTGGATTGACAATTTGTTTCAGTTATTTTATTTTGTTTGTATTTCTTCATGTACATTATTTAGGTGTTTGCATGATAGATAGCTATATATGCTTTTGCACTTGATTTTTATTTAATCTATAATGCATTTCCATTTGTGTATTTTTTGTCAACTATATAATTTGTATTACTTATATGGTTATTTTTCTTTTCTCTTTTGGTATTACACATATGGTAGTTTATTAATTAATTGTATTGTATGCTTTCAGCTTCTTTTTTGTGATTATTCATTTGCATTATGGACAAGTCATGTGATTTCTTTTTTGATTACACCCATTGGTGCACTCTTGTTTTTAACCTTGGCCTATTTCACTACACATAAGCTACAACTAAGGGTGTTATGTACCCAGAACTCATCAGCGACATTTTTACATCTTCATTTCAATGTATTTTAATATGTTGAAATAAAAAAGGAATTTTAGCTGGTGCTGGATTTATACTTTTCACTTTGGACCAAGACCAGATGCTTATGCCAATAAATAACCACTAATGATGCTCACAATACAATTACTAAAACTAGATATAAATGTGGGGTAAGTCCAACCTCAACTAGTCACAATAAACTACAAACATGCTTTAAGATTATGTGATTGGCACAACTTACACTGATTCCACAAACATACGGCATGTAACAACTCCAATGACAGCATAGTGCTATTAACAATCATAGGTTATCACAAAAATGCCATCAGATTTACATGACAAGCTACTTACTGTACATTATAATGCTAGCAACAATAAGCCACAAGTAGCTATGACATCAGGATTGAAGGTAAAAGCCACAGGTGCCACCAACTAATTTTACTTATTGGCATTTAGGCTGAATAGGGTGATGTGAGAATAGGGGTCTGCTTACCACTCATGTATGGTATTGTTTGATGCTAACTGAGCTCTTTTAAGCAAATTTGTGTATTTATTTATGCAGAAGATTGACACTATTCATGAATCATTGTATATAATAACAGTGACTTCTATTAAAATGTATTGTGTAAATTTTGGCAATTAAAACTTATTATTTTAACTAAACTCAATTACTGAATATGTTTAGCTCATATCCAAAAACATTGCCTCTTAGTCATTTGTCCAGCTTCATTGGTCTTGTACATATTTATTGGTTTTACTTACCTGACAACTAATATTTGGAGGGCAACAAGTCCAACTCTACCATTATGATATCGTTGAAATCATTAATGTATGTCTGACGAATGTTATGCCACACTCAATGCATGCAAATCATCAAGGTTGGCTGCTCATAGCTCCCTTTGCAATTGCCGACCAATGACGTCCCAGATGTGCTCAAAGGAAGACAAAACCAGAGAAGATGTAGGACACAGAAACACATATAGTCATCACAGGTTGCTCACAATAGCATAAGCAACATTCGACCTACCTGGTGTTGTCCTGTGGAAAAAATAGCTCCTGGGACACTTTGGAGAGATGGCTGTACCACTGTTTGTTTACTAAATCAATGTAATGATGAACTGTTAGTTTACCTGAGATGAAGACTAAAGAGGTTCAGCTAATATACATTATGCCACCTCACACCATAATCCTGGTTAGAGAACCGTTGAGATGTTTCTTTGTGAAGGTCTCTTATGGTGTTGTACAAGTGGTCTCCACACCAATCTCCAGCTATGACTGTGTTGGAGACAAAGGCAGGACTCGTCACTGAACTGGACAGCGCTCGATTCTACCTGCTCAATTTACCTTGCAGCTTGTCCTTTTTGGTGTTGCAGTTTAAATGTTCAGGAGTTTAGTTTGCAATTGCATTTTTAAAAGTATAACAAATTGCAAAAATGTTAAAATTATATTTTTTCAGCATATTACAACACATCAACAATGGGATTTTGGCAGATCTCTCACATGTGATAGTGGGGATGGATCCCAGACCAGGATGATCCATCTCAAATGCCATTAAATGATACGCAAACAATATATAGGAGTAGTCCGCAGGTGAGTATTGTGTTCCTGCTGATGACTATGCCTCCTGTCTGTCTTTAGTGACCAAGCCTATAAGAGACACATTCTTTCACCTTTATTAATCCTGAAGAAGGACAGTGGCCTGAAACATTGCTCGTTAACATAGTGGTTACATGGATAGATACAAAAAATTGAACACTTCAACAATTCTGAAAAGTTATTGAAGGTTTGTAATACACCTTGGCACTTTGAAAGAGCACTGGAAGTACCAGAACAATAGAATTCCCAGAGATATAACCTCATTTTGAAATTTACACCCATCAAGGTATTAACCTACAGTTACTTCTGCTTCCATTTCCTGTTTCCTGAGTTAGCACCAGTGAAAAAAACATTTTACAAATAATTTATAAGATTTTTTTAAAGCACAATGTACAAACAATAACTTAACACTTATTGGCTACTTCTCTTGAATTTAGAAACATCCACAAAGGAACCAAAATCTGCTGCTTAGATTCCTTAAAGGGCCTAGCACTGTAAAAGAAGCCTAAAACTTTCAGGACCCAACTTTTGCATGACTCATTCACCAACCTTGTTTCACAGCTGAGGCATCTGTGAGCTACCAATATGATGGAAAACCCCCAAAAGTATTCTAGGAATTTCACTAGTGGTAAGGTCTGTATTTTGACCCCTTGTTTATTGCAGATATTAATGCAAGGCAGGAGCAAAAAAATTGAATGTTTATTTTTTTTTCAGAAATGCACCTTAAAATTAGTTGTTCGTTTTATATAAAAAAAATTAATAGTATGCTCCTGGTGCCCCGTTAAAGGAAAAAGCCTATACTCACCTTCTTCCAGTCCTCCGTTCCACCACTTTTTCTCGATCTTCTGTTTACCTTGTTCTTCTTCTGAACGGGAACATCACCACTGTAGCCGCCAATTGGCTGCAGTGGTTACATGCCTCAGCTTACATCACTGTTTGGAGCTGTTCACTTCTGAACAGTGATGTAAGGGGATACACATTCAAAATATTTTGTATTATATTTGAATTAATGTTTTAACAACCACATTTAATGCTTCAAGAGGCTCCAGAACAATTAAAAAAAATAAATCAGTATGCTTCACGATTTTGATAACTCATTGGAATTTATTTAGGAAATAACAACGATACAATCAGTCAATGATCAAAGAACGGAAGGCACTTGAGTCTCAAAGTGCTTCGAAAACAAATAAGTGCTTTAAAACATAACTTTTAATAATAATGCCAATAAAAAAACACAGCATAAAAGATGTGAATACAAGTTTAAAAAAAGAGGTGTCTTACCATAAGGTTGTTATTCAAATGTGGAGATGCTACCAGGAAGTTCAATGCAGCAGGGTAATCTATAGGTGGGACTGGGTATTAGAAGGTCTAAGGCCCTAGTATCACCCTACTTGAGCTAATGGTGTCCCTGATGTCCTATCAAACAAAATACTTGCCCTGATAATGGCAACCCCATCACCGACCTAGTCCCTGTACAAGGCTATGCCCCATCCCGACATGTTTCTGTGCCTATGTAGCACTCCTCAGGGGCCTAACAAATTGGCTGACGAAAACAGCCAACAGATGCTAAATGGCTATATGAAAAGTAAGCCCATTAATTGAATGTGGGTATTGAAGTGAAAGGAAAAGGAAAAATAAATATCTGTAACACCCAAAATAAGAGGCTATAATCTAATCCAGACATATGGCCTATGGATTCACTCTGAAGATTGGGCAGGACGCCGCAACTCCACATGAAGTCATCACTGCGCACAAAGACTAAAAGATAGAGAGATAAAGCACAGAGAAAGTTGGGGTATAGTAGCCAGAGATATAGAGAGTGAGATGGACAAAAGAAGAAGCAGTTGTGATGCATGCCTGGTGGTGGTAGAGCTATTAGGAGGCTCAGGCCAGTTGTAGGTCCAGTTTCAGATCGGAGTTGGGAAATATCCTTCTCCCAGAAGGGATAGAGTGTCATAGCAAGTGTGCACCTATTTTTAATGGATTTTAATACTCCACAATAAAGTTTTGATACCTTTTATGCGGGTGGAGGGCCCACCTCTTTTTCTTTACGTATTCAAGAGTGTCACAGATGCTGGGAGTGAGATCAGCTATGTAGGAGTTGGTAAGTGTTTATTTTCCTGAAGAGTATATGTGTTTAGAGAATTGTGAGAATTGAGAAAGAGTTAAAGTATCTGTTATCACCCACACCTGCACTTTACCAGCATTGTAATTGTGAAGTGTGTAACACTTTGCAAGTATTGATACCATGAGTAAAGCCTGCAAAACAACTGAGTCTCTGTGTTTAATTCCTGGAAAGCGCATTACACATTCCAACAACACTACCAGTAAGCCTAACAGCACCCATACACACCCGCTCCCCAGGTCTACCTGCTTGATTGATACTAGTTGCATGCAGGGTTATATTTATAGGTCGTGCTGCCCTAGGCACTAAACCCTAATACACCCCCATTAACCAATTATATTACCACGCCCCTTTTATATTATGCCACACCCTTTTACAAAAGCCACACCCACTAAGACCATGTAACGGCTCAAGAAGAAAGCTAATTGAAGGATTTGCCGTCACCCAGCTTTCCTAGATGTTGGAGAACCTATTCAGCATACAGGATAGACTGGAGATGCTGCCACACTGTGCCTGCACCTAAACCATTAGACTTCAACCAATAAAAGCCACACTGCAGCTTAAAGGGAATATGTCACCAACATTTTATTTTATTTATCAAATCAAGACCCTGCTCCATATTCCTTTCTTCTTCAACATTTTTATTTTCTGATTGTAGATTTCTTCGTTTGGTCGTCTGTATATGATTATGATCTATGACAGACATTCTCACCCATAGCAACAAATCAGACTTCATTTTCCCAGAATGTTCTAAGAAATGAAGGTGGTGGTAGGGGAGAAGGGGGAGGGCAGGGAAGACACTGGGGCCCCTGCCTTCACAGTGGACAGGTCTCATAGTTAGATGGAAGGTCTAATAAGATTATATAGGTGAGATGGCCAGGTGGTCATACAGCATAACAGCCTAAGGGTGCTCTCACGCAGCTGCCTTTTTTATGCGTTTGTTAATGTGTGTTTTTTGTGCAGCAATGTACAGCATCAATTGTTGTGCCGACCTGCACAAAAAACACACATTAACAAACGCATCAAAAACGCACTGTGTGAGAGCACCCTTAGGCTGTTATGCTGTATGACCACCTGGCCCTAAGAGGTGCCGCCCTAGACACCCGCCTATATGATACCTATATACACATCACATGAGAGCCCTATATGATACTGACACCTATACAACACATCACATGACACACAGCTCCATATAGTCTGATACCTCCTATTATATGATAGACAGCTCCATATAGTCTGATACCTCCTATTATATGATAGACAGCTCCATATAGTCTGATACCTCCCATTATATGATAGGCAGCTCCATATAGTCTGATACCTCCCATTATATGATAGCTCCATATAGTCTGATACCTCCCATTATATGATAGACAGCTCCATATAGTCTGATACCTCCTATGATAGACAGCTCCATATAGTCTGATACCTCCTATTATATGATAGACAGCTCCATATAGTCTGATACCTCCCATTATATGACAGTGACACACAGCTCCATATAGTCTGATACCTCCTATTATATGATAGACAGCTCCATATAGTCTGATACCTCCTATGATAGACAGCTCCATATAGTCTGATACCTCCTATTATATGATAGACAGCTCCATATAGTCTGATACCTCCTATTATATGACAGTGACACACAGCTCCATATAGTCTGATACCTCCTATTATATGATAGACAGCTCCATATAGTCTGATACCTCCTATTATATGATAGACAGCTCCATATAGTCTGATACCTCCTATGATAGACAGCTCCATATAGTCTGATACCTCCCATTATATGATAGACAGCTCCATATAGTCTGATACCTCCTATTATATGACAGTGACACACAGCTCCATATAGTCTGGCACCATTAACATGTTCCCCTGCCTTCCCCCATCTTCCCACCATTCCTAACACCTCTCACTCACATTTCACCTGCCTCCAGCCCCCAGTCACGTTTCACCTGCCTCCACTGCCCACTCACGTTTCACCTGCCTCCAGCCCCCATCAGTTCCCTGCTCCACCCCCAGTCACGTTTCCTGCCTCCACGCCCACTCACGTTTCCCTGCCTCACTCCCAGTCACGTTTCACCTGTCTCCAGCCCCCACTCACGTTTCACCTGCCTCCACACCCAGTCCACGTTTCCCTGCCTCCACTCCCCACCTCACGTTCACCTGCCTCACTCCCCAGTCACGGTTTCACCTGCCTCCACTCCCCACTCACGCTTCACACCTGCCTCATCCCCACTCACGTTTCACCTGCCTCCACTGCCCACTCACGTTTCACCTGCCTCCACTGCCCTTTCACGTTTCACCTGCCTCCAGCCCCCAGTCACGTTTCACCTGCCTCCAGCCCCCACTCACGTTTCACCTGCCTGCACTCCCCAGTCACATTTCACCTGCCTCCACTTCCCACTCACGTTTCACCTGCCTCCACTGCCCATTCACGTTTCACCTGCCTCCAGCCCCCATCACGTTTCACTGCCTCTCCACCCACGTTTCACCTGCCCCTCCACCCCCACTTTCACTGCCTCACTCCAGACGTTTCACCTGCTTCCACTCCCCACTCACGTTTCACCTGCCTCCACTCCCACTCACATTTCACCTGCCTCCACTCCCCACCCACATTTCACCTACCTCCACTCCGCACCCACGTTTCACCTGCCTCCACTCCCCAGTCACGTTTCACCTGCCTCCACTCCCCAGTCACATTTCACCTGCCTCCACTCCCCAGTCACGTTTCACCTGCCTCCAGCCCCCACTCACGTTTCACCTGCCTCCACTCCCCACTCACATTTCACCTGCCTCCACTCCCCACCCACGTTTCACCTGCCTCCACTCCCCACCCACGTTTCACCTGCCTCCACTCCCCACTCACGTTTCACTTGCCTCCACTCCTCACACTTTTCACCTGCCTCCACTCCCCACCCACGTTTCACCTGCCTCCACTCCCCACCCACGTTTCACCTGCCTCCACTCCCCACTCACGTTTCACCTGCCTCCACTCCCCACCCACGTTTCACCTGCCTCCAATCCCCACCCACGTTTCACCTGCCTCCACTCCCCAGTCACGTTTCACCTGCCTACAGCCCCCAGTCACGTTTCACCTGCCTCCACTCCCCACCCAAGTTTCACTTGCCTCCACTCCCCAGTCACATTTCACCTGCCTCCAGCCCCACCCACGTTTCACCTGCCTCCACTCCCCACGTTTCACCTGCCTCCACTCCCCACCCACGTTTCACCTGCCTCCACTCCCCACTCATGTTTCACCTGCCTCCACTCCCCACTCACGTTTCACCTGCCTCCACTCCCCACTCACGTTTCACCTGCCTCCACTCCCCACCCACGTTTCACCTGCCTCCACTCCCCACCCACGTTTCACCTGCCTCCACTCCCCAGTCACGTTTCACCTGCCTCCAGCCCCAGTCACATTTCACCTGCCTCCACTCCCCAGTCACGTTTCACCTGCCTCCACTCCCCACCCATGTTTCACCTGCCTCCAGCCCCCACCCACGTTTCACCTGCCTCCAGCCCCCACCCTCGTTTCACCTGCCTCCACTCCCCACCCACATTTCACCTGCCTCCAGCCCCCACCCAGGTTTCACCTGCCTCCAGCCCCCACCCACGTTTCACCTGCCTCCAGCCCCCACCCACGTTTCACCTGCCTCCACTCCCCACCCACGTTTCACCTGCCTCCAGCCCCCACCCACGTTTCACCTGCCTCCAGCCCCCACCCACGTTTCACCTGCCTCCAGCCCCCAGTCACGTTTCACCTGCCTCCACTCCCCAGTCACGTTTTACCTGCCTCCACTCCCCAGTCACGTTTCACCTGCCTCCACTCCCCAGTCACGTTTCACCTGCCTCCACTCCCCACCCACGTTTCACCTGCCTCCCCACTCCCCAGTCACAGTTCACCTGCCTCCAGCCCCCAGTCACATTTCACCTGCCTCCACTCCCCACCCCCGTTTCACCTGCCTCCAGCCCCCAGTCACATTTCACCTGCCTCCACTCCCCACCCACGTTTCACCTGCCTCCACTCCCCACCCACGTTTCACCTGCCTCCACTCCCCAGTCACGTTTCACCTGCCTCCACTCCCCAGTCACGTTTCACCTGCCTCCACTCCCCAGTCACATTTCACCTGCCTCCACTCCCCAGTCACGTTTCACCTGCCTCCACTCCCCAGTCACGTTTCACCTGCCTCCACTCCCCACCCACATTTCACCTGCCTCCAGCCCCCACCCACGTTTCACCTGCCTCCAGCCCCCACCCACGTTTCACCTGCCTCCAGCCCCCACTCACGTTTCACCTGCCTCCAGCCCCCACTCACGTTTCACCTGCCTCCACTCCTCCCCAGTCATGTTTCACCTGCCTCCACTCCCCAGTCACGTTTCACTTGCCTCCAGCCCCCCTCCTCTCCCCTCCCTTCCCCCATCCTCCGAATCACTTACCTGTCCTGAAGAGCGGGATGCCTCGGTCTTCTGCTCTTCGGCGCCGTCCGTGCGCTGCTGAGGAGTGGGATGGGCGCGCTGCTCCTCTCTCTCTCCGCGGCTGGCAGCTTCCGCTCTTCAGTGGCGGGCGCGCGCTGTTAGGGAGAGGAGGGGCAGCACAGTCCCTCCCCCCCCCCCCCCACCGCACCGCTCCGACTATTGGGGGGGGGGGCGTTTGCCGGAGGAAAATAGAAAAAAAAAAGTTTAAAAAAATAATAAACTCCTGCTGCAGTGCCGCCCCGGGCACATGCCCAAGAGTGCCTAGTCGGAAATACGGCCCTGGTTGCATGCACCCACACCTTACAGTACTGCAATTTGTTTTCTCCAAAAGACTATTTACAACAAATATTTAAAAACAGTTTATGAAACTGGAGAAACAAACTTCAACATTTTTCACGCTATTTCTCATGAGTTTAGAAATCCCTCCACAGTGAACCTCGACTGCTGTCTCGACACAATGACAGGGCAAAGAAATGAAAAAAATTACACAAAAGTACTATCTTAAAATATTACAAATCATGATAATCTTTATTATACAGACCGTATATGGACAGAGACACAATATTTTAGATCACAACTAGTAGAAAATTAAAAAATCATCAAATAAATATACATAAGGCAGGATAGTATGTCACTCCAGAACACTGAAAATATACAAAATATAGATAATTAACAGTGCATCAATAATATTGAGAGCAACAATAATAAATCAAGTGATATATAAGATTAAGGATACTTTCACGGTTCACGCCGGGGGCCCTGCTATGGACCATCAGCGTGCCAGTGTCTCCCGTGTCCTGGCCGTTGCTTCGGCATCCTCCAGTGTCCCTGGCTCTTGTCACTCACCTGTCCCAGCTCCTGCCAGTCCTGCAGCTGTTCCTGCTGGCAAGTCTGAGTCACCATTGCTTCCTCCTGCTTCCTGGCATCCTGTGCGCACACGTGCTCCCTCTAGGGGCATGCACGCGGCACTGCACTGTATTTGAAGAGTCAGTGTTCCTATGTCCAGTGTTCCTATGTCCAGCCCAGTGACCTGTGACCTCTAGCTTCTTAAGGAACTTCCTTCCTGTTCTCCCGGTCAGTTCATTGTTGTCTTTCTCCTGCATAGAGCTTGACCCCTTGGCTGCTGCATTGCTGCTGTAACCAGTACATTTACTAGTTCCTGCTGAACTCCTGGTGCTGCACCCATCTGCTAATACCTGCTGTTACCTGGCATCATACCAAGTCTGCTACCATCCTGGGACTGTGCCATAATTTTACCAGCTACACCTGGACTGTACCATACATTTACCAGCTACACCTGCAGTTCCTTGTTCTCTGTTCCAGTACTGGCTATCCAGACCTGCACTTCGGCTACCCACTGCAAGTGTTACCATCTGCACCCACGGTGGGCCCAGAGGATCCACCATACCCGGATGCTTCTAGCCATCCCGGTTGGAAATTGTAACAGATACACTGAAAAAATAAATGCATCAATACAAAATTTCAAGTCTTACCCAGGAGTGAGAGACATGCACCCTGCCACAGAATGCCTCGACGTACATTTCACCACCTAGCTTTCTCTTGTTTTTCAATAAATAAAGCACTCCTTTACTATGCTTTGCTTTTACCAAGTTGCAGAGATTGGTTTTTGGAAAGATGTTATTTATGTTATGTAACTATCCCGAAGCTCTAGGAAGCCTATGATAGTTATAACTCATTATGAATCATCCCTACTACCCAGCATCCTCCTGACTTTAACCCTTTACGGTTATTAGACACACAGGTACATCATAATGTCAGTAAGGGAGTATGACACAGGCTCAGTCACTGAGCCTACTCCTTACCAATGGGTGCCAATTGGAAATTACGGCTGACACCTCTTGCTGTAAACCGGGATCAGAGACATCTCCAATCACAGCTCTTTAACCCTTTACTGTGTAATGTTTGTAATTTTTTTTGCAGCGCAAACATAAAAAAGCGTTTTTCTGCATTCTTTTTTTATTATTTTTAACACCATTCATATTTCACACTAAATAACCATTTACATTAATTTTACAGGTTATTACGGATGTGTAGATAAATAATGTGTAGGTTTTTTATGTGTAATGTATACATAATAATATTTTAATTAAATATTTTTTTATCCCATTAAAGAATAACTATTTTTACACTTTTTTTACACTTAATAATGTGTGAGCTTACACAGCGTAACCTGACTGCAGACTTACTGTACAGACAGTCCCTGGGTGAAAATTCCTCCTCTCCACGATTAACGATGCCTGTACGGTTCTCCACCAGTTCGGGGATCATGGTTCAGGTTCCCGTCTTCCTGGACTCTGGATCAGCTGGGAACTTCATTCACTCCTCTCTGGTTTCCCGGTATCGCCTACCGGTGGTTCGCCTAGAGAGGCCGCTTGTGATCTCCTCGGTCAGCGGGGAGCTCTTAAGCGATTACATCCAGTACAAGACCGAGTCAGTATCCCTTTATGTAGGGGCCCTGCATAAAGAAGAGATCTCGTTCTATGTGCGTCTCGTTTTCTTCGGCATTTTTTGGGGGGCTTCCATGGCTGCAACATCATGCCCCTACACTGACAGGAGAACGGGGCGAATCCTTCGCGGGGGGCCGGACTGTCAGAATCGCTGTTTGGCTGCACCACGCCCGGTGCCTCCACCATTTTCGTTGTTTCCTTTGGACCATTCCCGGGCTCCCAGGGGAATACCAGGATTTGGGGAGGTGTTTTCTGAACAGCCGAGTCTTTTCCCCCTCTCCCAATGATTGCCCCATAACTCCTGCCAGGAACGGCCCCCCCGGGCGGGTCAAAACCCTCTGTCTGTACCCGGCCCCAGCCATGTCGGCCTACATTCGAAGAACCTACAGAAGGGCTTCATTCGAAGTCCTCCCACGGGCCGGAGCGGATTTTTCCCCGGCAAAAGAAGGACGGTTTTTTTTGCGCCCCTGCATTGACTACCGGGACTTAATAAAATTACGTAAAGAACCGGGATCCTTTACCGCTGATCTCGGAACTTTCGCCGGCTTGGGGAGCCAAGGGTGTTTACTAAGCTGGTTTAAAAACCTCAAAAGGGTTCGAAAAGGGATGAGTGGAAGTCGCCTTCAACACCCGGGGGGGCACTTTTGAATTCATAAGCCGTTTGTCTTGAACGCCCCGGGCGGTCTTTCAGGAGTTCTCAATGATATCTTCAGGGATCTTCTTTACCCCCGGGGCATCGGTACCTGGATGATATACGATCTACCGCCCATCGTATTCAGGGCTCCAATGTAACCCTCCAACCCCCTTTTTTCAAGCTAAAATGTTTGTTCCACCGGACCAGTTTACCCTTCCTGGGGTATATCATCTCCAAAAAGGGGTTGCGAATGGACCCTACCAAGTTGTTGGCTGTTTTGCAGTGGCCACAAGCGGTTGGACTTCAAGCAATACAACGCTTTCTCGGGTTCACCAACTATTCCGGCATTTTTTATCCCCCACTTTTCTCCCTTAGTGGCCCCTCGAGCCTTGACCAAGAAGAAGGCCAACCGAATTTGGCGCCGGAGCCAAGAGAGCCCTTCTCCGTTTTTAAACACGTTCTCCTCTGCCCCCAATCCCTCTTGCCCGATTCCGAGAACCCCTTTTCTTGGGGGTGGATGCTTTTTCCGTGGGGCGGGGGCAGCCCCTACCAAAAAGGGGCCGGGGGGAAGACACAACTTGTGGGTTCTTCCCCAAAACCTTTTCGCCAGCCAAGAAGAAAACCCTCAGGACCGGGACTGTTTCCATCAAGTGGCCCCTGGGAAAAAGGCGTCATTCTTGGAGGGGCCTCACCGTTTGATTGTACACCGACCACAAGAACCCCATTTCCCCAGTCATTCAGCGCCTGAGCCCCCACAACCCGGGGGTCCCTCTTCTTTTCTCGGTTTTACTTCCGATTCACTTCCGCCGGCAGAGAAAAACATCAAGGGCGATGTTCTCTCCGGGCATCGGACATCATTAAGGAGGAACCCCGGGGGAAGTACATTTACCACCGGGAATTTTTTGTCCACCCCGGCCCTGTGCCCCCAACAGATTTCCCCCCGGGGAAGACGTATGTACCCCCGGCCCTTCGGAAAAGAGTCCTAAGTTGGGGACATTGCTCTTGGGGCGGGCATCCAGGTGTCCGAAGGTCAATCACTGATCCACGTTTCAAATGGGGGCCAGACCTAGCCAAGGACACAAAGAATTTTGTGGAAGCCTCAACATCCCCGTTGGGTTCGCCACCTTTTTCCACTCCCAGCCCCTGGGCACATGTGGCATGGACTTATCACCGACCTCCTCTCCCTTCCCAATACTTGTAAAATTTTGGGTGGGGCCGGGTCGCTTTTCGAAAAAGTCGCACTTTGTTCCGTTGGGGCCCGATTACCATCTGCCCTCGCTCGCCCCCCTCTTATTTGAGCAATTTTTTCCCTCGCACAGACTGCCCCAACACATTTTTTCCCGGTTCTAAGAGTACTCTGCTACCGGGGTACAAGGAAGTTGGGCTTGCCTCAGCATATCACCCCGTCAACTTCGGTGGGGGAGATTTAAAAACCCGTCCTAGGCAGTTTTTTACGCCACTTTGCTCAGCCCCCAGGATGATGGGCCAGCTTACTCCCGGGCAAAGTTTTTCATACAACTCCTTTGGGTGGAGTCGCCGCGCCTCCCCCCTTTTATGTGGTCTCGGGTTTGCATCCCCCCCCCCCCCCACTCCCCCCTTGGCCCTTTCCTCAGAGGTTCCCGCTTGGCGTCCCTAGTTCGGGGAATGAAAAACCACCTGGGAACAACCCATCCCACAGCGAGCAGCGGTCCGCATGAAGACCCAGCGGACAAGAAGAGGAGACCGGCCCGACCTTTGCTCCCCGGGTGACAAGGGGTTGGGGTGTCTGCCAAATACATTTGGGTTTTAAATTCCCCCGCAAAAAGCAGCCCTCGGTTTTCCCGGGGCCACCGAGGTCTTGGGGCGTATTAACCCTGTGAAACCCATAGGCTCCGCTTCCCCCCCCACCAGCATCCCGAATTCCTTCCAGTCCCTGCTAACCCTTGGGGCGAACCGCTTCTCTCAAAGTCTTCCTCCTTCCCTACAGCCAAGCCTCCAACGTGTTCGCTGTGAAGGAAATCCTGGGCCCTGAACTCTATTAGGGGGAACGACTTTTCCATGACTGGGAAAAGGGTTTGGCCAGAGGAGAGATCTTGGGGAGCCGGGGAGAAAATTTTGGCCGTGACCTGGTGCTGAAATTTCCCGATCGGGAGGAAAGGGAGGCCTAAGGGGAGGGGGTACTGTAACGAGCAGCCCCGCAGCCCTTGGTCCAGGCTGCGGGCGCTCTCGTGTCCCTGCACTCACACTCTCTCCTGGCGCGGGGACGAGTGTCGGCGTGGCCCGCGGGCCGGGCCGCGGGCTCACTCGTTCCCCCGCGCTGATCTGCTTAGTCGGCCGCGCTCCTGCTTCCCCGTGGTCTTCTGCCGACGGAGGCGCACGTCCCCGCTTCTTAGGGCGCGCGCGCCAGTTCTCTTAAGTTTAAAGGGCCAGTGCGCCAGTAATTGGTTGATTGCCGAGCGCTGACCCTATATATAGATCCCCGCTGGATCTTTAGTGCCTATTGCCTACAGAGAAAGCGTCTATTCTAGTCTCGTCCTGATTTCCGTGTACCGAACCTTCTCGCCTACGTCCTTCGACCACAAACCTTTGCTGCCTGTCCTGACCTTACTGCCTGTCCCCGACTACGAGCTTGTCTTAACGATTTTGTACCACGCTATACCTCGGCTGCCACCGCAAGCAAGTCACATCAGGGGTAGCGACCTGGTAGACTCCCGCCGCAGCAAGTCCATCTCGCTTTGCGGCGGGCGCTGGTGAAAACCGGGACCTACTTAGACTCCGCTCCCTGGTGAGGCTTACACCCCCGCGTGCGGAGGGCCAGTGGCTCCACTAGCATACCCGTTACACAGATACAGCGTAAAAAAACAGTAGACCACCATTTATCAGACAGACATTGGTACCATGAGAACAATAGGCCACTAGTAACACAAAATGTAACTAAAAGATCACATACATTTTGTTAGTATTTAGTAGCATTGCGCTTAAACTGTATGACTTGGGTCAATCGGTTTGGATATCCTTCCACAAGTTTCTCACAATAGTTGGTAGGAATTTTGGCCCATTCATCTGACAGAACTGCTGTAACTGAGCAATGTTTATAGATCGCCTTGCTCGTACCTGACTTTTTAGCTTTGCCCATAAATTTCCAATAGGATTGAGATCAGAGCTTTGTGATGGCCACTCCAAAACATTGGCTTTGTTATCCTTAAGCCACTTTGTAACCAGTTTGGCAGTATGCTTCGGGTCACTATCCATTTGGAAGACCCATTTCCACCCAAGATTTAACTTCTTGGTTGATGTCTTGAGATATTACTTCAGTATTGCCACATAATCTTCTTTCTTTATAATGCCATCTATTTTGTGAAGTGCACCAGTCCCTCCTGCAGCAAAACAACCCCACAACATGATGCCACCACCAGTGTTTCACAGGTGGTATAGTGTTCTTGGGCTACCAAGAATCTCCCTTTTTCCTCCAAATGCAACGATCATCATTATGGCTAAACAGTTAAATTTTAGTGTCGTCAGACCACAGGACATTTCTCCAAAAATGTAGGCCTTTGCTACTGTGTGAATTTGTAAACATTAATCTGGCTTTCATATGTTTCTTTTGGAGTAATGGCTTCTTCTTTCCAGAGTGGCCTTTCAGCCCATGTTGATACAGTATTCATTTCACTTTGGTTAATTAAACATTCTTACCAGCTTCCGTCAACATCTTCACAAGGTCTTTTGCTTTTGTTCTTGGGTTGATATGCATATGTCGGACCAAAGCACATTCATCTCTGGGACACAGAACCCGTCTCCTTCCTGAGCGGTATGATGATTGGACATTACCATCTTGTTTGTACTTGCGTATAATTATTGGGAAATTGCACCCAAGGATGATCCATACTTGTGCAAGTCCACAATTCTCTTCCTGATATCTTGGCTGAGTTCTTTAGACTTTCCCATGATGTTACACACAGAAGCAGTGTGTTTCTGGTGTGTATTAAAAATACATCCACAGGTGTGTCTTTAATTAACTCAGATGTTGCCAATAAACCAATCAGAAGCTTCCAAACACAGGACATCATCATATGGGCTGTCCCAAATTGTTTACAGGCATAGTAATCCTAGTGTATGTAAACGTTTGACTTGCAGAGAGGATTAAAAATGCAATAAAAATTCTCTCTCTCATTATTCTGGCATTTGGCAAATATAAATAATTTTGGTAAACCCTAATTGGCCTAAAACAGGTAAGGTTTATTCTGATTTCAAGTCAGATAGGGAGAAAAACATGCATATGTGTCTTTTTACATAGTGTATGTAAACTTCTGGTTTCAACTGTACTTACATATGGCAGTTCTATCCATTCTGTGCCTCCTGCTGATTTCTTGTGTACATTCCTATCTACTCTAAAACCAAGTAATCTGAAAACAACAAAATGTACACATAGTTCGCCTTTTGTACAAAAAAAGATACAGACATCTTATTATTGGAAGTCCTGATATAGGAACAGCTCCTGTTCCTATATCATAACACAGATAGGTGGATTTTCCATACCTGAGTTTGAGGTTCTGGGTGACAACTCACTAGGGGTTGTAATTGGAGCCATTCCTATTGATAAATTTGGAACACAAAAAAAAAGTTATAAAGCAAGATGACTGCGTTCAAGTTTTAACACAAGGCATTATGGGAAAGGGGCTGAGAAGCCCACAGCGCCCTCAATTTGCTTTTGACCCACCGAGTCTTGAGATAGCAAAAAGGATTTTAGCCACGCCAGTATCTCTCATCTGCAGACAACGCTGTTTCGGGATTTTTGTCCCTCTTCAGTGCAGAGCAGAGCGATACTGGCTGGCTGAGTGGGAGGCATCGAGTGGCTCAGGAAGGGAAGATCTCTCCTTAAGGAGAGAACCGAACGAACGGCTTGTAGAGTTTGTTTTGCCTTTTCGTCCTCTACTTAGCATCTGCATATCACAAGGCATTATGGGAATGGGGCTGAGAAGCCAACAGCGCCCTCTGTTGGATGTAACAATTTGCTTTAACTTAATAGAAGAGCACTACTCAAAAACGGTCAAACTTTAAAAGGAGGATTTCTGTTTAAAGGTAACCTTTTTTTCATAGTTATATGAAAATGAGCTATGTTCCCTACATTAGAGATGTTACACCAAAATGGTAATAAAGTTATATCCACATGTTGTCACTGACTTTAAAAGTACTAATTGGATCATTTAAAGGGATTTTCATAGCATAGGCATTTATTGCAAAACAGAGGATGTAAGAATGTTTCACCAAGTAGAAGCCAACCAGTTTTGAGAATTGAGGTCCTCTCACTGTCATCTTCACTACATCCAGGATGAGATTTAATAGAGAGGTAGCTGTGCATGGACACTGTTCTAACACACAAGTCTAAGGAAGCGATGGAAACTGTCATGCAAGTTCAGATGTCTAATCACACTTGCTGCTAGTAATAAGCATTGTGATATCCACCAATATTTTGAATATCACCATCCTGAAAATGGAAGGAATTATAATTAGAGATGGGCGAATTGATTCTAACGAAGTGGAATTCGTTTAGAATTTCAGGAAAACTTCAGTTCTGAACGAAGTCGAAGTTTGGGGGACTTCGGGTGAATGAAGTGTAGTTTTGATTGATAAAATGGCTGCGAGCACATGGCGTTACATGGGACAAAGCACTCTGGGAGGAAGAAGGGCATAGCCTGCATGACATGTGCAGAGATGAAGCCAATCAGAGACCGGCGGGCTTCTGTGACGTCACCGCACTATATAAGTCCGGGCGCGACGCTGGGAGCTCATACCGCGCTCACTGTACTAATCAGGGAAGGTGCTGCCGCGGCTGATTGTTACTGAAGAGCTGATTTTTATAAAGCGATTTTTGTGGGGTCTCAGCTTGTCTCAGAGACTGCTTCTCTTAACGTTCTATTTCTGATTTTTTGGGGTATTGGATCTGAAATCCAGTGTGCGTCCACTGCAGCTGCATATACATTTAAATCCTATCTGCTCACAGCACATTGAATATCCAAGGGGGATCTAAGCCAGTTCCTGTTGTATTCATTTAACCCCTTCCCGACATTGGGCGTATGCATACGCCCTAGCGGGAAGTGACTTCCCGCAAATGGACGTATGCATACGCCCTGGCGATCGCGCGGGCTTGCGGGCGAGCCGCGCGCGATCGCGGCATGGAACCAGCGGTAAATTACCGCTGGCTTCATGCCCCATCACCCCCGGCCGGAGTGAGCTCCGGCCGCGGGTGAAAAACGCATCATTACCGCAGCCTGTCATGGCCGCGATAATGATGCCGCAGGCAGGAGGAGTGAGCTCTCTCTGCCTACGATCGGCGAGGCAGCGGCACAGATGCCGCTCGCCCGTCTCCTACCAGACTCCCCGGATGCTGTCTGAATGCATCCGGGTAGTCTGGTGACGTCACCATGCCCACAATGCATTGTGGGCATGGGTGTCACTAGTTGCCATGGCGACCTATGCACAGGGTATTGCCGAACTTGGAAGATATTGCGTAACAAGGTTTTGGGTGTTTTTTTTACCAGGATGCCTTGTAAAAATTATAAATTTTCAGCTAAAATTGCAGATTATTGGAAAAAAATGTATTTTAAAATTTTCACAGCCTAACGCTAAAATTTTTGGTGGGCACCCCCGTGGGGTCGATATGCTCACTACACCCCTGGATATATTCCCCTTAAAGGGGTGTAGTTTCCAATTTGGGGTATTTTTAGGGGAGTTTATTAATTTTTAGCACCTTAGGGTGTCCGCAAAACTGAAATGGCCCCTAAATAAAATCGTAATGAAAATGAAGCCCCAGAGTCCAGTAGGTGCTCCTCCTATTCTGGGGGTTGTGGTTGAGCCAATAATGCACCCAGGGCCACATATGGGATATCTCTGAAAACGGCAGAATCTGGGGGGAATCAATATAATTTGCATTTCCCTGATCACATTTACCGTATTCTTGTGAATAATGCATAAAAAATTTAAAATCTGCAAAAAAAAGTAAAATTTTTGAAACTTCACTTTCCACTTTGCTTTAATTCCTGTGTAAAACCTAATGGGTTAATAAACTTCCCCAAATGCGGTTTTGAATACTTTAAGAGGGTGTAGTTTCTTAGATGAGGTCATTTATGGGGTATCAACATACAGGTCAATCAAAGTCACGTTAGAACTGACTGGTCCCTAAAAAATGTGTCTTGCAAATTTTGTTGAAAATTGAAAATTACTACTAAATTTCTAAGCCCCCTAATGTCATAAAAAAAAAAAAAGACATTTAAAAAATCAGTCCAAACTAAAGCAGACATATGGTAGAAGCTAGTTATAAACTATTTTGAGTGGAAAAACTATCTGTCTTACATGCAGAAATTTTTGAAGTTTAAAATTGGTAAATTTTTAAAATTTTTTTCACGATTTTTTGATATTTTTCACAAATAAACAAGCATTTTTTGGACCAAAATTTCTTACTATCTTAAAGTATAATGTGTCACGAGAAAACAATCTCTGAATCACATGGATAGGTTAAAGTGTCAAAAAGTTATTCTCACATAAAGTGACACATGACAGATTTCAAAAATGGGGCTCTGTCAGAGAGGCCAAAACTGGCTCCGGCGGTAAGGGGTTAAAGAAACAGCGTTTTTACAATACAAATACCACTTCATTTTTGGCTGCTCAATTCTTTGGCACAATTTACACGCTACAAAGCTACTAGTTTGTGGTGGCTCAATTGTTTGGCGCAAATTACATCCAGTGGTTAATTAAGCGTTGTTTTTAAGCTGTGGTGATCCCAAGAAACCGCCATTTTCAACGCCAAAATATATACATTTTTCCTGTAGCATAATTCACAAGCAAAGGTTAATTACAATTTTATCTCTTGTTGTGTGGCGTAAAAAACACTGCATTGAAAACACGCACAAAGCTACTAGTTTGTGGGGCTCAATTGTTTGGCGCAATTTTACATCCAGGGGTTAATTAAGCGTTGTTTTCAGCTGTGGTGATCCAAAGAAACCGTCATTTTCAACCGCCAAAATATAAAACATTTTTCTGTAGCCTAATTCACAAGCAAAGGTTAATTACAATTTTATCTCTTGTTGTGTGCCGTAAAAAACACCGCATTGTAACCCACTACAAAGCAAGTAGTTTTGTGGTTGCTTAATTCTTTGGGGGCAATTACATCCAGGGGTTAATTAAGCGTTGTTCCTGCAGTGTACTCAGTAAAAGAAACTTTTTTTTTTCACCGCCACAGAAGAAATTCTGTAGCATAATTCATATCCGAAGGTTAATTTGCGCTTTTCTATTCAGTAAAATACACAGAGTTTTTAAATAGAACATACAAGTAAATTTTTCCTGCCCATTTGTGGAAGCACAATTTATATCCAAGGTTACCAAGCTTGTTACTGGGTTCATTTGGCTCAAATACAGGGTGTGTATTTATCATATACAGAATATCTTCATCAAACAGTGTCTGTACATTTAGAACAAACAGTATGTCAGACAGAGAGGTGGCAGGCTCTGCACCTGTGAGTGGCTGTGGCACAAACATTCCTGGAACAGGCCCAGTCACAGCACAGCAAGGGGACGTCGCAGCAGGGTCACTCGGTGAGGCCACAACTGCCGCTGTCATCTAGCGGCCGTGTACTGACTAGCAACCCAAGGGTTCTTGATTGGTTGACTAGGTCATCCATTTCCTCCCCGATGACAATCGACAACCCCAGCCAAGAGTCGGTGGGAACGTCAGGACACAAAACCCTTAAATTGGCATGGCCCGGGAGCGGTCAGCGGCCCTCACCTGTCCTCAACCCGCCTCTGTCCCATCCGTTCCCTCAGCCAGAGATCTACTATGTGGCTGGGCTCAGCGCCACTATATAGCGAGGGGTGAACAATTTGAGGAGGGCAGTCAGCAGCTACTTGCAGCGGAGAAATGGGGCCAATATCCCCAGCTGCTTGCGGTAGGCGGCAAGTATAGATGTTGAGAGTGGCATGGGAGGTCATGTTGGGAGGGGTCAGCCTCTGCATACCAAGACCGGTGGGTGAGGACAGCAGTGAAAGATGAAACACAAATAGAAGAGATGATGTATCCGACCGCACTTGGAGCCGCTGAGGCAAGGGCATTCATCAACGTTAGGAGAGTGAGGCGTCAGCTTGCGCATCAGGCATTCGGCGCAGCCAGCAAGTGTGGACATGTAGACAGATGAGTCAGCAGGTAGCAGCAGTTGTGAGTGTCGGGAGCCAAGCGTCCACGGGGTAAAAAACCCTGCTCGCCAGGTCCAAGAAAGTATCGGCACAGGGGCTCAACGAGTCAGCGGCGGCAGTAGTCACCTCAGTGAGGAGCGGTAGGAGGGTAAAATCCGATACTCGGTGTTTGGCAGTTACTTTGCTAAGACACCGGATGAGCCTGAATATGGGTATAAGTTAAAATCTGTAGCAGAAAGTGAACCGTAATTTCTTTTCCAGAAAAGGCAGTACCAGCACTTCGATAAAAATGTAGAACAAGGTGGGCCATTCCTTGAGCTGTATCGTTTGTTCCAAGGTGCACTGGCAAAAGCGCGACGTCTGGAGATGTAACTAACGGTCAGTGCCATTCCATGTTCTTTACGGCCCACTGGGTGTTGTGCTTGCGGTCCAGCACACCAACAACATGGACAGAGACGCCGCTTTCCTCCTCCACGTGTCAAACTGAGGGTCTTGCGCCAATGTCCCGCCTTCTCCTCTTCCCACCACAACTCAGCCACCACATACAAGTACTGCCTCCATCATACCACATGTTTAGGGTCACAGCGGTCACGCGGCAGTTCATACCCTGCTTGCCCTTGGACGAACGATGTCCACACAGGGAGGAACTGCCTACCGCGTCATGCAGCAAGAAATCGATGTGTGGCTTTCCTTCCTTACGCGCCAACTGCTAATCGGAAACCATGGTGTAAGGACTAATGGGAAGTAAACATGGTGATCCGCTGCTGCAAACCGAGAAGGATTGGTTCCATGCGCCCTGCATGGCGCAGTGTTCAATCTGAGGTTGGGAAAAGGTTCCTGAAGTCTTCCACCGATCTTCATAACAATCTGAAAATGGACAGTAAATTGTGCATGCACTTTAATCCATTCGTTCACAAAGCCAGGAACTACCACCTCCTCGAGTTTGCAGCAGGCAAGAACGGCACTCCCCCAACACACTCTGAATGCGATGTTTCCACCCGTTGGAATTCCAGCCTGCACATGGTTGGACCGACTGTATGAACAAAAAAGGCCATTAACGATTTTTGATGATCCAGGCATATAGAAGTACTCCCCTGTGTACACTTTGATGTCAGCCAGCTGGGCACTCATGCGTGACACCTGCCGTTTGTTGAGGCCATTTCGAGGAGGTGAACGTATTTGTCAGTCGCCAGGACTAACGGGATGAATAACGTCATTCCACACTGCTTCATGTACAGGAACAGATGCTGAAAAATCTGTCTGGGCAGGGGTACTGGAGAACAGTGCGACTTACATCTCGTTGGCCACATGAGTCCGGTGGGGACTGAAATAGGAAGAGGAGGAGGAGGACATTGGAGAGAAGCATCGTCAGGTGAAATGAAGTTGATTTTCTACCCAGGTGACAAGAGAGGAGGAGCAGAGCAGCCTGGAGAGACTAGATGGAGATGAGGAAGACGAGGCAGATAGAACCCGCAAGCACAGTGGCAGTCTACTAGTGGAGATGGAGTCAGGGAGCCCCTCGGAGTCACTCATGTGCAATGGCCCGCAGCATGCCTGATTTCATGGCTAGTGACAGCGCGAATATTCATCATCCGCATGAGGATGACTTCTGGCTCTCCCACCCTATTGGACCTCGCTACCCCACCGGTCCAAAAATGGAGCCTTTTTCCCAGATATTGAGAGAGGAGAACAAACTCAAATACTATAGGGAAAATCTTCCGTAGTCAGTTGGCCCTGCCCATGTGTGGGCATCGTCCCCCTCCTCTGGACAGTCTGAAAGACCCGGGGGTTCTCAGCGCTCACCGTACACTCGCCGCGCTGCCGGGGGAAGGAGGAGGGGTCGGAGCAATACCAGCTCCATCAGCAAGCAACCTAAGTCCAGGAGTTCCACTGATTGATCAGCTTCCTTCACCCGCCTAGTGAGGAGGGCAGTCGCCAGCAGCAGCAGGACCTGGAGCAGACCCTGACCCAACAGGGTTTTGTGGCCTACTTGTTAAAGCACTCTG
Organism: Phyllomedusa bahiana; assembly: GCA_025379985.1. NCBI lineage: Eukaryota > Metazoa > Chordata > Amphibia > Anura > Hylidae > Phyllomedusa > Phyllomedusa bahiana. The sequence goes on from JAODAL010002931.1 coordinate 174,672, forward strand.
CCACACCAGTTAGAAAGATCCGCTGGACTACCTGGGCATCCAAACTGGATGAGGTGACCGCAACTGCCGAGTTGCAGTGGAGAAGCCTGGGGTCCTGCCCAGCCAGTAGTGTGGCATCAAGTGGGTGTTCAGTGCCTTGTTCCAAGGGAAAATGTGGAACGACTGACCCTTTGTCCAAGATGAATCAGGGCGTGGATCGGCCAGGATTTCCACACACCCAATGCTTAGGCGTCCAGACTACATCAGCCTGACGCCTCACCAAACTGTGAGAAATAGTCTTGGGTCAAACTACCTCCTCAGCCACTATTCTGATGCCCGCCACCTGCCTGATGCCCACACATCTGCTGACCCAGTTACACCATCTGCACCAACTATCTTTACCAGGGACGTATTTCGCCACCCACCTCACACACTCTGTCATTGTGCACTGTCTGACCTCATGCTGCAGCTGTTTGGGGGGGGCCCCCCCCCCCCTGCCTGCTAGTACCTCCACACTGTGTCATAGTGCCACTCTCTGACCTCATGCTGTTGCTTCCTGCCGCCGTCCACAGCCTCCACTTATCTGTCATAGTGCCACTCTGTGTCCTATTCTGTTTTTTGCCACCATCCAGATGTAATTAGTGCCACTGTCTGACCTCATGCTGCTGCTGTGCGCTGCTGCCGTGACCTACACACTCCTGTCTTGTGCCACTGTCCTGACCCTCATGCTGCTGCTGGTGGCGCTGCCATGACCTACACACTGACATTGTGCCACTGTCTGACTCATGCTGCTGTTTGTGGGCTCTGCCGTGACCTACACACTGTGTCATTTGGCCACTGTCTGACCTCATGCTGCGTTGTGGCTGCTCGTGACCTTCCACACTGTTCATGGTCCACTCTGTGGCCTATTCCTGTTTTTGCCCACCTCCAGAATGTCATCTGGTGCCGCTGTCTGACCTCATTGCTGCTGCTGTGGCTCTGCCGTGACCTACAACTGTGTCATTGTGCACTGTCCTGACCTCATGCTGCTGCTGTGTCTTCGCCCCGTGACCTAACAACTCTGTCATTGTGCCACAGTCGACCTCATGGCGCTGCTGTGGCTGCGCTGTGACCTACAGCACTGTGTCATTTGTCCCACTCTGTGGGCTACTCCTGTTTTTTTTGCCAACCTCCAGAATGTCATTGTGCCACTGGTCTGAACCTCATGCGCTGCTGTGCTGCTGCGTGGACCTAACGCACTGTGTCCATTGTTCCACTGTCCTGACTCACTCGATGCGCTGCAGTGGCTGCTGCCGTGACCTACACACTGTCATTGTCCACTGTAGACCTCATGCGCTGCTGTGGCTGCTGCCGTGACCTACACACGGTTGACAATGTGCCACTGTCTGACCTCATGACAGCTGCTGTGGGCCTGCAGGCCGTGACCCTACATCACCTGTGTCATTTGTGCCACTGTCCTGAACCTCATGCTGCTGCTGTTGGCTGCTGCCATGACCACTACCCCCATCTGTCCATTGTGCCACTGGGTCTGCCACATGCTGCTGCTGTAGCTGCTGCCGAGACCTACACACACTGTGTCATTGTCCCCCTCTGTAGCTACACCTGTTTTTGCCCCCTCCAGAATGACATTGTTGCACTGTCCTGACTCAATTGCTGCTGCTGTGGCTGCTGCCGTGACCTACACACTGGTGTCATTTGCATGTCTGTACCTCAATGTCCTGCTGCAGTGCTGCTGCCAGTGACCTACACAACGTATATTGGTGCCACTGTCTGACCTCCCTTTGCATGCTGGCTGCTGTGCTGCTGCCTGACCTACACACTGTGTCAATTGTGCCACTGTCTGGACCTCATGCTGCTGCTGTGGCTGCCTGCCGTGACCTACACACTGTCATTGTGCCCACTGTCTGACCTCATGCCTGCTGTTTGTGCAGCTGCGTGACCTACACACTGTGTCATTGTGCCACCTGTCCTGACTCATGCCTGCTGCTGTGGCTTGCGTCCGTGACCTCCACACTGTGTCTTTGGTCCCACTCGTGGTCTATTCCTGTTTTTGCCACTTCCAGAATTGTTCATTTGTGCCACTGTCTGACCTCATGCAGCTTGCTGTGGCTGCTGCCGTGACCTACACACTCTGTCATTGTGCCACTGTCTGACCTCATGATGTTGCTGTGGCTGCTGCCGTGGACCTACAACACTTCATTGTTCACTGTCTGACCTCATCTTGCAGTTTGTAGCTGCTACCATGACCTACACACGTGTTCATTTTGCCACTGTTCTGACTCTCATGCAGCTGCTGTGACTGCTGCCGTGACCTCCCACGGTGTCATTGCATTTCCCACTCTGTGGCCTATTCCTGTTTTTTGCCACCTCCAAATTCCATTGTGGCCACAGTCTGACCTCATGCTGCATGGCTTGTGGCTGCTGCCGAGACCGACACACTCTGTCATTGTTCCCCCTGTCTGACCTCATGCCCTGCCTGCTGTGGCTGCTGCCGAGACCTACCACTGTGTCATTGTCCCACTGTCTGACCTCATGCTTGCTTGCTGATGGCTGCTGCCGTGACCTGCACACTGTTCATTGTGCCACTGTCTGACCTCATGCGCTGCTGTTGGCTGCTGCCGTTACCCATACACACTCTGTCATAGTGCACTGGTCTGACACCACATGCTGCGGCTTTGCTTCTCCGTGACCAACCACAAGTCAATGTGTGCCACTGTCTGACCTCATTCTGCTGTTGGTGGGCTGCTGCCCGTGACCTACACACTGTGTCCATTGTGCCACTGTCTGACCTATGCTGCTGCTACTGGCTGCTGCCGACCTACACACTGTGTCATGTGCCACTTGTCTGACCTCATTCGCAGCTCTGGCTGCTCTGCCCGTGACTACCACACCTGTGTAATTGTCCGGACTCTGTGGCCTACTCCTGTTTTTTGCCACCCTCCAGAATGCATTGTGCCAACTGTCTTGACCTCATGCTCGCTGCGTGGCTGCTGCCGTGACCTACACACTTGTGTCATTGTGCCACTGTCCTGACCTCATGCTGCTGCTGTGGCTGCTGCTGTTACATACACACTCCTGTCATTGTGTTCCACTGTCTGACCTCATGCTGCTGGCTGTGGCTGCTGCCGTGACCTACACACTCTGTCATTGTCCCACTCTGTGGCCTACTCCATTTTTGACACCTCCAGATGTCATTGTGCCACTAGTCCTGACCTCATTGCTGCTGCGTGGGCTGCTGCCGTGAACCTACACACTGTGTCATTGTGCCACTGTCTGACCTCAAGCTGCTGCTGTGGCTCTCCGTGACCTACACACTGTGTCAATGTGCACTCTCTGACCTCATGCTGTTGCTCCGGCCGCCGTCACCGTAAACCTCCACTTCTCTGTCATTGTGCCACTCAGTGGCCTTATTACCTATTTTTTGCCACCGTCCAGAATTGTCATGTTCCACAGTCTGAACTCAAGCTGCTGCTGTGGCTGCTGCCGTGACCTACACACCTGTCATTTGTGCACGGTCTGACTCATGCTGCTGCTGTGGCTGCTGCCTGAGACCACAGATAGTCATTGTGCCACTGTCTGACCTCATGCTGGCTGTTGTGGCTGCTGTCCTGGACCTTACACACTGTGTCATTGTGCCACTGTCTGACCTCATGCAGCTGCTGTGGGCTGCTACCGTGACCTCCCACTGTGTCATTGTCCCCACTCTGTGGCCTATTCGTCTTCTGCACCTCAGAATGTCATTTGGCCACTGCCTGACCTCCCGCTGCAGCTGTGGCTGCTGCCGTGACCTACACAATGTTTCATTGTGCCACTTCCCCTGACCTCATAGCTGCTCTGTGGCTGCTGCCGTGAACCTACACACTCTGTTCTATTGTGGCCACTGTCCTGACCTCATCTGCTGCTGTGGCATTCTGCCGTACCTACACACTGTGTCATTGGTCCCACTCCTGTGGCCTACTCCTGTTTTTGCCACCACCATCCAGAATGTCAACTGTGCCACAGTCTGACCTCAAGCTGCGCTGTGGCTGCTGCCGTGGACCTACACACTGTGTCATTGTGCCACTGTCTGACCTCATGCAGCTGATGTGGCTGCGCCGTGACCTACACACTGTCATAGTGCCACAGTCGACCTCATGTGCTGCTTGCTGTGCTGCTTGCCGTGACCTACACCAGTGTCATTTGCCACCTGTCCCTGACCTCATGCACGCTCTCCTCGGTGGCTCTGCCGAGACCTCCACACTGTGGACATTGTCCCACTCTGTGGCCTATTCTCCTGTTTTTTGCCACCTACAGGATGTCATTGTGCCACTGTCTGACCACATGCTGCTGTGTCTTTGTGCAGCTGCCGGTGACTCTACACACTCTGACAATGTATCCACAGTCTGACCCTCATGCTGCTGCTGTGGCGTGCTTCATGACCTGACACCTGTCATTGTGCCACTGCTGACCATCATGCAAGCTGTTGTGGCTGCTGCCCGTGACCTACCCACTGTGTCATTGGTGCCACTGTCTGACTTCAATGCTGCATGCTGTGGGCTGCTGCCGTGACCTCCACACTGTGTCCATTGTCCCACTCTGTGGTCCCTATTCCTTTTTTTGCCACTTCCAGAAAGTCATTGTGCCACTGTCTGAACTCATGCTGCTGCCAGTGGCTGCTCCGTGACCTACCACTCCTGTCATTGTGCACTGTCCTGACCTCATGATGTTTGCTGTGTCTGCTGGCGTGTCCTACACACAGTCATTGTTGCCTCTGTCCTGATACCTCAGCTGCTGTTGTGGCTGCTAACCATGACCTACACACTGTTGTCATTGTGCCACTGTCTGACCTCATGCGCTGCTGTGACTGCAGCTGCCGTGATCCCCCCCCCCACTCGCCCACTGTGTCATTGTCCCACTTCTGTGCCTATTCTGTTTATTGGCCACTCCAGAATGCCAATTGTGCCACTGTCTGACTCATGCTGCTGCTGTGGCCTGCTGCCGTGAACCCACACACTCTGTCATTGTGCCACATGTCTGACCTCATGCTGCTGCTGTGGCTGCTGCCTGACCTACACACTGTGACATTGTCCCACTGTCAGACCACATGCAGCTGCTCGATGGCTTGCTGCCCGTACCTGCACACTTGGTGTCTATGTGCCACTGCTGACTCATGCAGCTGAAGTGCTGCATGCCGGTGACTTACACAGCTGTCATTGTGCACTGTCTGACCTCATGCTGCAGCTGTGGCAGGCTGCCGTGCCCACACACTGTGTCATTGTGGCCACTGTCAGTACCTCATGCTGCTGCTGTGGCTGCTGCCGTGACCTCCACACTGTTTCATTGTCCCACTCTGGGCCTATTTCTCCTGTTTTTGTGCACATCCAGGATGTCATTGTGCACTGTCGTGACCTCATGCTGCTGCTTGTGGCTGCTGCCGTGACTAAACACTGTGGTCACTGTGCCACTGTCAGACCTCATGCTGCTGCTGTGGCTGCTGGCCGTGACCTACACACTGTTCATTGTCCACTCTGTGGTCTAGTCCCAGTTTTTGGCCACATCCAGAATGGTTCATTGTGCCACTGCTGACCTCATGCAGCTGCAGAGGGCTGCTGCCGTTACCTACACACACTGTCATTGTGCCACTGTCTGACCTCATGAAGCGCTGTGGCTGCTGCCCCGTGTCCACACACTTCATGTGTGCCACTGTCAGACCCATGCAGCTGTTTGTGTCTGCTGCATGACCTACACACTGGTGTCATTGTGCCACTGTCTGACCTCATACTGCTGCTGTGACTGTGCTGTGGACCCACCACACTGTGTCCCCATGTCCCACTCTTGGCCCTAATCCTGTTTTTGCCACCAGAGAACCAGTCCGAATGCCATTGTGCCACAGTCTGACCTCATGCTTGCTGCAGAGGGTCTGCTGCCGTGACCACACACTCTGTCATTGTGCCACTGACTGACTCAAGCAGCTAGCTGTGGCTGCATGCCTAGTGAACCAACACACTGTTGTCCATTGTCCCACTTCTGAACCACATGCTGGGCTGCTGTGGCAGCTGCGTGACCTATACACTGGTTCATTGTGCCACTGTCTGACCTCAGCGCTGCTGTGGCGCTGCCGTTACACTACACACTGTGTAATTGTGCCACTGTGAGGCGAATGAGTCAGACAGTGCAACAATGACAGAGTGTGTGGGTCGACGGGCAGCAGCCCCAAGCAGCACAATGAGGTCAGACAGTACACAATGGCAATCCATGGAGTGGGCAAAAACAGGAATAGGCCACAGAGTGGGACAATGACACAGTGGGGAGGTCACGGCAGCAGTCACAGCAGCAGCATGAGGTCAGACAGTGGCACAATGACACAGTGTGTAGGTCATGGTAGCAGCCACAACAGCAGCATGAGGTCAGGACAGTGGCACAATGACAGTGTTAGGACACGGCAGCAGCCACCAGCAACATCATGAGGACAACAGTGGCACAATGACAGAGTGTGTAAGGTCCGGCAGCAGCCACAGCAGCAGCATGAGGTCAGACAGATGGCACAATGATCATTCTGGAAGTGGCAAAAACAGGAATTGACCACAGAGTGGGACAATGACACAGTGTGGAGTCACGGCATACATCTACACAGCAGCATGAAGTCAGACAGTGGCCACAATGAAACAGTGTGTAGGTCACGGCCAGCCAGCCACAACAGCAGCATGAGGTCAGACAGTGGCACAATGAACAGTGTGTAGGTCCCATGGCAAAGCAGCCACAGCAGCACATGAGTCAGACAGTGGCACAATGACAGAGTGTGTAGGTCACGGCAGGCTGCCACAGCAGCAGCATGAGGGTCAGACATGGCACAATGACATCCTGGAGGTGGCAAAAACAGGAATAGGCCACAGAGAGGGACAATGACACAGTGTGGAGGTCACGGGCAGCACCACAGCAGCAGCAATGAGTCAGACAGTGGCACAATGACACAGAGTGAGGTCACGGCAGCAGCCACAGCAGCAGCATGAGGTCAGACAGTGGCGACAATTGACAGTGTGTGGTCACGGCAGCAGCCACATCAGCAGCTGAGTCAGACAGTGCACAATGACAACAGTGTTTATGTCCACGTGCAGCAGCCACACAGCAGCATGAGGTCAACAGTGGCACAATGACATTCTGGTAGGTGGCAAAAACAGGAGTAGGCCACAGAGTGGGACAATGACAACAGTGTGTTAGTTCACGGCAGAAGCCACACAGCAGCATGAGGACAGACCAGTGGCACAATGATCAGAGTGTGTAGGTCACGGCAGCATCCACAGCAGCAGCATGAGGTTCCAGACAGTGGCAACAATGAACACAGTGTGTAGGTCACGGCAGAGCCACAAACATGCAGCAATGTAGGTCAACAGTGTCACAATGACATTCTGGAGGTGGCAAAAACAGGGGTAGGCCACAGAGTGGGACAATGACACAGTGTGGAGGTCACGGCAGCAGCCACAGCAGCAGCATGAGGTCAGACAGTGGCACAATGACACAGTGTTTTAGGTCACGGCAGCAGCCACAGCAAGCAGCATGAGGTCAGACAGTGGCACAATGACAAAAATGATGTAGGTCACGGCAAGCAGCCACAGCAGCATCATGAGGTCAGACAAATTGGCACAATGACACAGTGTGTAGGTCCACGGCAGCACCACAGCAGCAGCATGAGGTTTAGACAGTGGCACAATGACACTGGGAGGTGGCAAAAAGCAGATTAGGTCCACAGGGGCACAAGACACAGTGGAGGTGGCAAAAAGTAGGTCAGAAGTGGGCACAATGACACAGTTTTGTAGGTCACCAAGCAGCCACAGGCAGCAGCAATGAGGTCAGACAGTGGCACAATGACAAGTGTGTAGGTCACGGCAGCGCCACAGCAGCACATGAGGTCAACAGTGGCAACAATGACATTTGAGGTTCCCAAAACTAGAGCACACAGCAGCAGAGGTAGGACAAATGGCCACAATGTACATAGTCGAGGGGGCACAGCAACAGGAAATGAGGTCAGAGAGTGGGCACAATGAAAGTGTGTAGGTCACGCAGCGCCACAGCAGCAGCATGAGGTCAGACAGTGGCACAATGACACAGTGTGTAGGTCACGGCAGCAGCACGGGACAATGAGGTCAGTCAGTGGTCACAATGACATTCTGAGGTGGCAAAAACAGGAGTAGGCCACAGAGTGGGACAAAGACACAGGTGTAGTCACGGCAGCAGCCACAGGCAGCAGCATGAGGTCAAACAGTGGCACAATGACACAGTGTGTAGGTCACGGCACAGCCAGCCAGCATGAGGGCAGACAGTGGGCACAATGACACTGGAGGGGGCAAAAACAGGAGAGGCACAAAGTGGCACAATGACAAGTGTTTGGTCACGGCCCGCAAGCACATGAGGGGAAAGGACAAGACAAGTTGTAGTCAGCGCCCGCAGCAAGCATTAGTCAACAGTGGGACAAACATCTGGGGAAGGCAAAACAGGATAGGCCCACAAAAGTGGACAATGACAAGGTGGGGTGACGCCCCGCACACATGAGGTCAACCAGGTTTGGGGGAAAAACAGGTTGGCCCCGGGGATCAGCCCCAGCAGCGCAGAGGTCAACAGTGGCACAATGACACTGTGAGGGCGGCAAAAACAAATAGGTCAGGTGCCAATGACAAATTTAGGCAAGGGGAAAGCCCCATGAGGGCAAAAGTGGCACAATACAAGTTGTGAGGTCACCGGCCCCCCAAAACAGCATGAGGCAGCATGGCACAATGACATTCTGGAATGGCAAAAACGGATAGGCCCCCAGAGTGGGGAAAAGACACAGGTAGGTCACGGCAGCAGCCACAGAGCAGCATGAGGGCAGACAGTGGCACAATACACAGGGTAGTCACGGGAAGGCCCAAACAGCATAGGGGCAACATGGCACAAACTTTGGGGGCAAACGAGAGGCCCAGGTGGGACAAAGAACAGGGGGAGGGACGGCGGGAGCACAGAGGTCAACAGTGCACAATAAAATTTGGAGGGCAAAAACGGAGAGGCCAAAAAGGGCACAATGACAAGGTGAGGGACGGGCAGCCCCGCAGCCCGAGGTCAGACAGTGGCACAAGAAATTTTGGAGGTGGCAAAAACAGATAGCCACAGAGTGGGACTGACCCAAATTTAGGTCACGGCACAGCCACAGCAGCACATGACAACAGTTGGCACAATGACAAGTGGTGGGAGGACACCCAGAGCAGCATGAGGCAGCATGGCACAATACACAGTGTGTAGGACCACGGCAGCCTGATCAGCATTTCACAAAAAACATTTAGGTGGCCCAAAAAAAGGAGTAGGCCCAAAGGGGACAATGACAAATGTTGGGCACGGCAGCC